>CM065546.1:16590000-16602500 GCA_033088355.1 Citrullus amarus
AGGAAGCCAAGCTCAAACAAATCCACTATCTATAGCCTCTCTTGCTACTTTGGCATCGGAAATGGGCGTTCATGGAGATAATGAGACGGCTAATTATGTTGATAGAGGACATTATAGGAATTACCAACATCAACAACTTCCAACTCACTACCATCCTAGTTTGAGGAATCATGAAAATTTTTCTTATGCTAACAAAAGGAATGTTTTGCAAGGTTCTTCTGATTTATCCAATGTAGGTCCATCCCACATTGAAAAGAAGTACAACTTAGAAGATTTGATGGTAGAGCTCATAAAAGAATCAAGAGGAAGGACAACCGCATTGGAAAGCACTGTACAAAGTCATGGTAAGACCATTCAAAACATCGAGGTACAAATAAGCCAAATCGCCACTTCCCTCCAAACAATGCAAAAGGGAAAATTTCCTAGTTGTCCCGAGATAAATCCAAAAGAGGAGTGCAAGGCCATGACTTTGAGGAGTGGGAAAAAGCTGTCCACTCCTTTGATCATTGATGAGGATGAAGAGCAAGAGGTAGATGACACTATCCAAGAGCAAATTTTAGAAGATGAACCTAAGATCCTAGTAAAGGAGGTAAAGGTAAAAGAGTCAACATCTTCAAGTAAGTCATCTAACCCTCTACCTTTTGTACCTAATACTATGCTATATCCTCAACGTTTTAAAAAGAAAGAAATAGACTCGCAATTTGCTAAATTTCTTGAGTTATTTAAAAAGCTGCACATTAACATTCCATTTGCTGAGGCTTTAGAGCAAATGCCCAACTATGCGAAATTCATGAAAGATGTCTTATCTAAAAAGAAAAAGTTTGAGCAATATGAGATGATTAGCATGACTGAGGAATGCAGTGCAGTGTTACAAAAGAAGCTACCACAAAAGTTAAAAGATCCAGGGAGTTTTACTATACCTTGCACTATTGGTTCTTTAAATGTTACTAGAGCTCTTTGTGATCTGGGTGCTTCTATTAATTTAATGCCTTTATCTGTCTATAGGAAACTCAACATTGGAGAGGTGCAACCTACCACCATCACCCTGCAACTTGCTGATAGATCATTAGCTTATCCTAAAGGTATTGTTGAAGATGTATTAGTTAAAGTTGACAAATTTATCTTCCCTGCAGATTTTGTAGTCTTGGACATGGAGGAGAACTCTAAGATTCCTATCATACTTGGGAGGCCATTCCTAGCAACTGGAAAGGCTATCATAGATGTCCAACAAGGGAAGTTGACTTTAAGGGTAAATGATGAAAATGTTGTATTTGATATTTACAAGTCCTTGAGTCATTATGATAAGAGTAGTCCTTGCCATGCTATAGACATAATTGATCATACTATTTTTAAGCATGTGGAGGTTATGTTAGCTAATGATCATCTAGAACAAAGCATGATAGATGTTGAAAATGCAGATACAATCTTTGATGAAATAGAATTTTATGCTAGGTGGTTAGATAGGTTGCCAATATGTTCTAAAGTAGATAAACCTATACCGTTAGCTCTCTTGCATGTTGTGAATGATATTGAGAAGCCTAAGCTTGAATTAAAAGTGTTACCTCTTCATTTAAAATATGCATTCGTAGATGATTTATCTTCTTTACCTGTTATAATATCTTCTGATATTGATTCTGTGGAAGAAGAAAAATTATTGAAAGTATTGAGGGATCATAAATCCACCATTGGTTGGTCTATTGAGGACCTTAAAGGTATTAGTCCGTTGGTCTGTATGCACAGAATCTTGATGGAAGATACCTTTAAACCATCAATAGAGCACCAAAGGAGACTTAATCCCACCATGAAGGAGGTAGTTAAGAAAGAAGTGCTCAAGCTTTTGAATGCAGGAATCATATATGCCATATCTGACAGTCCATGGGTAAGTCCAGTTCAAGTGGTACCCAAGAAGGGTGGCATGACTGTGGTTAAAAATGAAAAAGATGAAATGATAGCCACTAGAACTGTGATAGGATGGCGTGTATGCATTGATTATAGGAAGTTGAACAAAGCTACTAGAAAAGATCATTTTCCCCTTCCTTTTATAGATCAAATGCTTGATAGACTTGCAGGTTATTCTCATTATTGCTTTCTAGATGGATATTCAGGTTATAATCAAATTGTCATTGCTCCTGAAGATCAAGAAAAAACGACATTTACATGTCCCTATGGGACATTTGCTTTTAAAAGAATGCCATTTGGTTTATGTAATGCCCCTGCTACTTTCCAACGTTGTATGATGTCTATTTTTCAGGGGCTCATCGAAGACATAATGGAGGTTTTTATGGATGATTTTTCTGTATTTGGGTCTTCATTTGATTCTTGTCTTGTTAATCTAACTCGTGTTTTGCAGAGGTGTCAAGATGCTAACCTTGTTCTAAACTGGGAGAAGTGTCATTTCATGGTGACGGAAGGCATCGTCCTGGGGCACAAAGTCTCTAAAAAAGGATTGGAGGTGGATAGGGCTAAAATAGCTGCTATTGAACAACTATCACCCCCCACCAATGTGAAAGGAGTCAGAAGCTTCCTAGGGCATGCAGGGTTTTACAGGAGATTTATTAAAGATTTTTCTAAAATTGCTAAACCCTTGAGTAATCTACTAGAAAAGGAAGCTAAGTTTATTTTTGATGATGCATGTCTATTAGCTTTTAATACTCTGAAGGAAAGACTAATTGCTGCACCTATTATTGTTGCACCAGATTGGAGTCAGTCTTTTGAGATCATGTGTGATGCTAGTGATTATGCTTTAGGAGCTGTTTTAGGCCAACGTAGAGATAACATGTTTAGGGCAATTTATTATGCTAGTAGGACTCTTGATAATACTCAACAAAAATACACTACTACTGAAAAAGAACTACTAGTTGTTGTGTTTGCCCTTGATAAATTTAGATCATACTTGCTTGGATCTAAAATAGTAGTGCATACTGACCATGCTTCTTTAAAGTATTTGTTTGCTAAGAAAGATTCTAAACCTAGGCTAATGAGATGGATATTATTGTTACAGGAATTTGACTTAGAAATCAAAGACAGGAAAGGATGTGAAAATGTGGTTGCAGACCACTTATCTAGAATTGAGAATGAGGATGCTAAATCATGGCCCCCAATTGTTGAGATGTTCCCTGATGAACAACTGTATCAGGTAAAAGATAGTGTGCCCTGGTTTGCTGACATAGTTAATTATCTTGTAGGAGGACATTTGCCACCTGATATGAATTATCAACAAAAGAAAAGATTCCTGCACAATGTTAAGTCTTACCATTGGGAGGACCCACTTCTCTACAAGGTTTATGCTGACAATATGATAAGAAAGTTTGTGCCTCAAGAGGAAGTGGTAAGTATTTTAAATTCATGTCATTCTTCCCCCTATGGAGGTCATTTTGGACCCACCAGAACTGCAGCTAGGGTACTTCAGTCAGGATTTTATTGGCCATCCCTTTTTAAAGACTGTTATACCTTTGTTAAGTCATGTGATAGGTGCCAACGTACTGGCAATATTTCTAGACAACATGAGCTTCCAATGAAACCTATCTTGGAAGTGGAGTTATTTGATGTTTGGGGTATTGACTTTATGGGGCCTTTTCCTATTTCTTCTAATGGCTATCTATACATTCTAGTTGCAGTAGATTATGTATCTAAGTGGGTAGAAGCCATAGCTACTAGGACCAATGATGCTCGCACTGTTTTAAAATTCTTGCATAAAAACATTTTCACACGTTTTGGTACACCTAGAGCTATTATTAGTGATGAGGGCTCTCACTTTTGCAATAAACTGTTTGAATCCATGATGCAAAAATATAATGTTAAACATAAAATTGCTACAGCTTATCATCCTCAAACTAATGGCCTTGCTGAGTTATCTAACAGGGAAATCAAACAAGTTTTGGAAAAGACAGTCAAGACCAATAGGAAGGATTGGGCCCTTAAGCTCGATTATGCACTATGGGCCTACCGCACAGCTTTCAAAACCCCAATTGGTACTTCCCCGTATAGGTTGGTGTTTGGAAAGGCTTGTCACTTACCGGTAGAGCTCGAGCATAGAGCTTATTGGGCCATCAAGAAGCTGAACATGGATTTTGAGAAAGCTGGTGAGAGACACCTCTTAGAACTCAATGAGATGGAGGAGTTCCGTGCTCAAGCTTATGAGAATGCCAAACTTTACAAAGAGCGCACTGCGAGATGGCATGACAAGAAGATCACATCACGAACCTTCCTTCCAGGACAAAGAGTATTGCTTTTTAACTCACGTTTACGCTTGTTTCCAGGAAAGCTTAGGACACGATGGTCGGGACCTTTATCATTGTCAAGGTATCCCCACACGGAGCCGTGGAACTACAAGGTAACAATGGAACAACTTTTAAAGTGAATGGTCAACGATTAAAGCACTACATCGGTGATGAAGAACGCGGACTTGAGAACATGACTTTCATTGCATGATCTAGTAGTCCCGTCTAGCTAGAAGACGTTAAACCAAGCGCTTATTGGGAGGCAATCCAATTTTATTGCTTTCTTTACTTTTCTTTTTATTTTATAAATCTTGGAGTCACTCATATGCTTTATCTCTCAGGAACGTGGTTCATCACACAAAGTACTCCTTACACCAAGCCTGTTTGGTGGCTTCCCGCTTGCTCCCAGGCTTGCTCTTTCCTTGTTAGATGCTCTTATGCATTGGGGACAATGCATGATTCTAAGTTTGGGGTGGGAGGTATCTTTCGTACTTTTGTGTGTTTTCTTATCCTGCTATGCATGTTAGTGAAGGTTTTAATGATCATATGCATGTCAATTTTTGAAAAAAATTTTTCAAAGTTAATGGGAATGTTGTTTATGGTTGTGTGCCTTGATGTTGATTGCCCATGATGAGATTCGAATTTGCATGATAGATGACTTATTGTGGAAATAGAATAACACTATCTTGAGTTAAATTCATTTAATTCCCTCTTAAAATCTCTCATATTCTTGAGCACGTAGCCACTTTTATTTAGAATCTTTAACTGAAAAAAGGATTAAGTTGGGTGTATTTAGTTGTCACTTCGAAAGGCCCCACCGGTTAGGGAGTGGAAATGCATGATAGCTTGTAATCTTAGACTAAGGAAAAAGAAAAGAGTATACATGCCTTGAGAAAAGAAAGAGTGTACACAAAATATATGAGCTTTATTTGTCTATCTTTTTAAATGTTAAACTTGTAATGAGTATGCATGGATAGGGGTAAAAAGAGCTGCCTTTGCTGTGATCAGTAAGGACGCCTGGGAATTGACTAGGTACGAGTCTCTACAGTGAATGTGTGAAAGCTAGTGCCTCTAGGTAAAAGAATGCAAGTTTGGGCCCATGAAAATATATATATATATATATATATATATATATATATATATATATATATATGATTGAAAGGTACCTTAGTGGACATATTACTCACTTGAATGCATGAAAGCTTGAAGATTGGTGCATGAGCTAGAGTAGGGGGAAAACTAAAGAAACTCTCTTAAGTCCTAATTTGAGCTCTAGTGTTTTAAATTGAAGGAGGCTTGCACACACACACATGGGGGATAGCAAGATTTGGCCTTGAATGATTATAACAATATAGATATGCTTGCATGTTTCTACTTAAGCTCTAAATGCTATTCTCTGAGACATGAGTCAATTGCACAATTCTTCATCTAAAACTCCCTATTATTTGATCTTATTCTTTGCTCGGGACTAGCAAATCTCTAAGTTTGGGGTGTTAATAAGCACTTGAAAAGTGCTTTATATTCTCTCAAATTAAGGGAGTTTTATATTAGATTTCACTTGTTTGCTAGTGATTTTCAGGTTAAAATGAGGAAAATTAGAAGAAACGACTAAAAGATCAAAACCGAGCAAGAATACGACGAAAAAGAGCTGAAAAACGCATCCTTGTTGAACGCAGGGCAGCGCCGCGGCACTAAGACAGCGTTGCTGCGGCGCTGAAGCACAAACGCATCAGCATGGACGCAGAGTAACACCGTAGCGCTGGGACGGCGCTGCCTTGACGCACATTTGGTGAACGCAAGATAGCGTCGCGGCGCTAAAACCCGAGAGCAACTTATTTTTGGTCGCAACCCTAGCGCCGCGGCGCCAGCGTTAATTAAACGAAAATTTTGTAATTTAGGTTAAATTTTTGGCGGCCAAACTCTATAAATTTGGGGGGTTTTCAGCAGCCAAAAGAGGGAGAAATATCAAGAAGATCAAGAAAGTTGCAGAACAAGAGAACGATCCGAAAAGGTGAGAATTAAGCTAGAGTTCCAAGAGTGAGTTAGCCGCAAGGAAGAGGAAAAGAGTTCGAGATAGTTTTGGTGCCCTTCGAAGTTCGACGACGAGAGCCAAGGAGTTCGTGACGGTGCTGCCTCAATCAAGAACCTCTTTTCAGTAGAGTTTCCCTATTCTTTACACTCTTTCTTTGATTCTTTTTGATCAATATGTTGCTTTACGCTATGAGTGGCTAAACTCTTTAGTTTTAGGGTTTTTGATGAATTGTTTGTAAACTCATGATAATTTTGTAAACTCATGGTTTTGTTCAAATAAATATGCTTTTCATTGTTATTGTGTTTAATTGTTGAAGATTGGCCACCTTCACATACAATGAAAGTTGCTAAAGACTAGTTTTAATGCGATGTAATTTTGTATTGGTTTTAAGAGATTAACTATCAATCAAGTTGCATGAGAAAGAGTTGTCTTCGAGAGAAGATAACTTGGAGTAAAGTTTCTAGACTTAGGCGTAAGAATTAAATCCATGAAATCTATAATTTTGCATGATGAAACAAACAAGGATTTGAAACCCTAGAACTCTCTTTGAACTCTTGCAATTCTCCCTTTGATATTTTCTTGCTTGATTTTTCTTTTTCCCAAAAACAAAAATTTGAATTCCAATCCTCAAATAAAATTGATTCAATTCTAGAATAGCTAAATAACTTAAACCTTCCCAATTGGATCTCTAGTGGAAACGATACTCGGACTTAACCGTTTTATATTATAACTTGACCCGTACACTTGCGGTTAACACACAAAAGTGCCACATCAACGCTCGACTGCCCGCGCCCTTGCTTGCAATGAAGCAAGGGTGCAGAGTCGTCTAGCGAGGCCGAGCACGCAACACCGTGCGCGATCCTTCAATTTTGTTTCAGGGCGAGCCCTTCCATCAAACGGGGAGCGATCGCAGGCCATCTCGTCTCGCAAGGGGCAAGCCCGCCTAGACTCCACAAGCAACCACGTGCGAGCATCGTCCAAGCAAGCCCATCCTTCCAACTCGACTAGACATCCACACTCTCTCTCCCCGCCCGACGTAGGGGCGTGGGTGTACATCCGTTCGGGTCAGCGTTAATCCGGCGGGGAGGGTGGCTGCGGCACCTAGCTCCACACTGCTCGGCACGTTGCCCACGTCGATGATCCGCACGCTCGTGGCACCTCTTCCCCCCAACGCGAGCACTCGCCTCACAGCACCGTCACGATTGCCGCCCCCACCCTTGTGTCCTCGGCCGCGCCCGAGCCCCAAGAATGCCAGACGCCCGAAGGCAGTGCGGCTTCCTTGGAACCTAGGCGCATCCCTCAGAGCGGAGGTTGCACGGGAGACAAGCAACAACACAATATCATGCGCCAGGCAAGGCTCACGTCGGCCACCCAAAGGCACCCGACCACGCCCAACCAAGCACAATCCGCCGTGCCGCCACCCGGCATCAACCGATACTCCAACCACCTCCACACCCCAAGCATATGCTCCGCCATGGGCAGAGCATTGTGCTTGGAGTGGGGAGATGGCCACATAGGGGTACCCCCACGCCCCGCCCATGCAGGCAGGTCGCCTCCCTATATAGTACATTCTGAACATATTTTGGCCTGACAGGCTTGCATATGACATATGCCGAACGGTCACTCGCTAAAAAATATCAAGTTTTAGATTTCATTTTGACATGAAAATGATTGGGATATGTTTGGGACATTCAAATGAGTCTATAAAACAAGTTTCAAAATTTTTCAAGCAACCAATAATTTTTTATGAATTTTTTATTATTAAATATTAAAATAAATTTAAAAAATACCTAAAGGTGGCAATAAATTCTGATTTCTTGTGGGCATGATTTGTTTATGTTTCTTAGTTTGTAAAAAAAAAATTCAAGGCAATCCGAACATTGGAAGATAGATTTCACATTTCATGGGTGGTTGGTGTCATGACACACCGAAGGTGGGTGTCATGGTACACACTATGGTGGTTGTCCCAAGTCTTACTTACATTGTTTCATGTTGTGAACTTGATTGATCTATTGTTGGGACATTCAAATTAGTCTATGAAGAAACTTCCATAACTATTCAACAAACAAATATTGCTTTATAAATATATTGATATTGAATGTTAAATAACTTCAATAAATTAGCTATAGTGGGCAATAAATTCATTTATTTGTTGGACATCATTGTTTTATGTTTATGAGTTCCTAAAAAAATTCAAAACAATCCGAGCAATGTGGGCATGGCAGGCGCACAGGGTGGACATGGCTTGCTAATGCATACAGAGTGCAGGCTTGCTTGTAGGCATGGCAAGCGCATAGGGTGGGCATGGCAGGCGCACAGGGTGGGCATGGCAGGCGCACAGGGTGGGCATGGTGTCACAATCGCTTACTTTCAGATACGGGACAGGCGATTGTGCGGCACTGCTCTAACCCGGCGAGCAAGTCAGCCGTACAAAAACCGTGGGTCGCGGGCAAACTCGGGGTATGATGTAGCCTCTACTCGCGTTTCGAGAGAAAATGGTTTTATAAAACGAGAGAGAGGGAAAGCTTTGAAAACATCATACAATAAAGCATTGAGGACTGGCAATTGCAAGAAAGCTTGTTTGCAAAGAGTACAACAATACTTGGTCGGGGAGTCAACTAGTGGGGGTCCCCTATAGTACATTCTAAGCAAAAACTAGTCTGCCAGCCTTGCATATGAAAACTGGCGAAACGTCACTCAAAAGGAAAACAACATGAAAATGAAAACAACTTCCTAAGCTACTTACAAGACATGAATATAAGGTGGTTGAGGGTGGTTTGGGCATGCGGCCATAGGCAAACACTCCCTGGACAAGCATGCTCAAGACACTCTCCCCCACTTAAACAGTTGACGTCTCTGTCGACTGGCGAAGCTTGAACTCTTCGATCTTCGGCTTCCATGCTTCTAAATCTTCAAGACGTTCCCAACTTGTTTCTTCTGCGGGGAGGTTTCTCCACTTGACGAGAAATTCGAGAACTCTCCGAACAGGTCTTCCAACTTTTCTGACTCTGTCTGCAAGGATCTCTTCAACTTCCTTCTCACATGTGTGCTTGAGGTTGATATCTGGGCGAACAGTGGCATTGCGGCTATCATCATTGGGGTCGGGGTGATAGGGTTTGAGATTGCTCACATGAATTACTGGGTAAATTTTCATCCATGTGGGCAACGCCACCCTATACGAAGCGTTCCCGACCTTCTTCAGGACTTCTACTGGACCCTCATACTTCCTGACAAGGCGTTGGTCCTTCCGGCTTCGGAATCGAATCTGTTCAGGTCTCAACTTGATCAGAACTTGATCCCCTACTCGAAATTCGAGGGGGCGCCGCTTCTTGTCCGCCCACTTCTTCATGTGCTTGGAGGCTTTCTCCAAGTAAGCTCGTGCAATCTCAACGGTCTGTCTCCACTCCTTTGTAAAGTTGTGAGCTTGGGGGTTCTTTCCTGCGTATGGGTGATCAATAATGTGGGGCAACAAGGGTTGTCTTCCGCTTACAACTTCAAAGGGACTCTTCCCTGTTGATGAGCTTGTTTGGCAATTGAAGCAGAACTGGGCCACATCTAACAACTGCACCCAATTCTTTTGCCGGGCGTCGACAAAGTGACGCAAATACTCTTCGAGCAGGCAGTTAAACCTTTCTGTCTGGCCATCTGTTTGGGGGTGGTAACTTGAGGATATATTCAGGCTTGTCCCTAAGAAGGCAAATAGTTCAGTCCAGAAGGTGCCTATGAATCTGCCATCTCTGTCGCTGACAATACTGGCTGGAATTCCCCATAGTTTCACCACATGTTTGAAGAACAATTGAGCTGTCATCTCGGCAGAACATAGTTTCGGGGTAGCTATGAAGGTGGCATACTTCGAAAACCGATCGATGATAACTAAGATGGCTTCGTGCTCGCCTACCTTCGGCAGATGGGTGATGAAATCCATGGACACGCTCTCCCATGGTCTCGACGGCACTGGCAAGGGTTCGAGGAGCCCAGCAATTTTCGCTCTCTCAACCTTGTCCTGTTGACAAATGAGGCAGGTCTTGGTGTACTGTATGACATCGTCTCGCATACTGGGCCAGAAGTAACCCTTCTTCAGTAGTGCATAGGTTCTTTGCCACCCCGGATGGCCTGCCCATAAGGTATCGTGACATTCGTGTAACAACTTCTTCCTTAGGTCTCCTGCTCTGGGGACATACAACCGATTCCCTTTTGTCAACAGTAAGTCCCCCTCAACCCAGAACTGTCTGGTCTTGCCAGCTTTGGCTAATGCTATGACAGCCCGAGCGGAAGGGTCTTTTTGCAAAAATTCCTTGATGATCTCCCGCATCGATCCATCAACCTTGCTCGACTGAATGTGGCCCAACGCGCACGTGGCCGCATGTTCACCCTTTCGGCTAAGGGCGTCGGCGGCCCGGTTGCTCCTCCCTGCCTTATGCTCAAAACAAAAGTCAAATTCAGCCAGAAATTCTTGCCATCGCGCCTGTTTTGACGTCAACTTTGGTTGGCTAAAGAAGTGGCAGATTGCAGTATTGTCGGTCTTAACTACGAAGCGCGATCCCAGCAAGTATTGCCTCCAAACTCTTAGGCAGTGGACAACAGCTAGCATTTCTTTCTCAGAGACAGTATATCTTCTTTCTGCGCTGTTGAGCTTTCGGCTTTCGTAAGCTATCGGATAACCTTCTTGGAGAAGAACGCCTCCGAGGGCATAATCTGAAGCATCTGTCTCCACCTCAAACGATTTTGTGATGTCTACAAGACCGAGAACAGGCCCCCGCGTCATAGTCGCTTTAAGCTCTTCGAAGGCTGACTGGCATTCGACCGACCACTGCCAAGGAGTGTCTTTCTTCAACAACTCGGTTAGGGGGGCAGCTCTCCTTGAAAATCCTTCGACGAAACGACGATAGTAATTTGCTAGTCCCAAAAAAGAACGTAACTCGGACACAGAGACAGGAACTTTCCACTCCTGGATGGCTTTCAACTTGTCAGTATCCATCCCGATCTTCCCATGTCCGATCACGTGGCCCAAGAAGTTAATACTCCTTTGGGCAAAGGCACATTTTTCTTTCTTCACATAGAGCTGATTCTGCCGTAATTTATCAAAGACTAACCGGAGGTGAACTTTGTGCTCTTCTAGAGTGGGACTATATACCACAATGTCATCGAGGTAGACCACTACAAACTGATCAAGATACTCGTGAAACACTTGGTTCATCAGTGTACAAAACGTGGCTGGCGCGTTGGTGAGTCCGAAGGGCATCACGAGGAATTCAAAGGCCCCGTATCTAGTCACACAGGTGGTCTTCGGTTCGTCCCCCTGAGCGATGCGAACTTGGTAGTACCCTGACCTGAGATCAAGTTTTGTGAAGTATCGAGCTCCGTTCAACTGGTCAAACAAATCAGTGATGATCGGTAAGGGGTACTTGTTTCGAACTGTTACTTTGTTTAGAGCCCTATAATCGATACACAGTCGTAGCGTTCCGTCTTTCTTCTTCTGGAACAAAACTGGGGCCCCATACGGCGCTTTTGCAGGGCCAATGAATCCTGCACTTAGCAGCTCATCCAACTGCTTTCTGAGTTCAGCTAATTCAGGGGGAGCCATCCTGTATGCGTTCTTCGCTGGAGGTTTGGCTCCAGGGACAAGTTCAATCTCGTGATCAATCCCACGTCGCGGGGGTAAGGACTTTGGTAGACTTTGTGGCATAACATCAACATATTCGCTTAGAATTTCTTGGATCTCTAAAGGAACGAACTCGGTTTCGACGGGCTCGTTGACAACCGGGATAGCCATGAAGGTGGGTTCCTCCCGACTGAGACCTTTCTTTAACTGCAGGGCAGAAATCATTCTTACTCCACTAGGCTGCTTTATATCTGCCGGGACCACTGTGGGATTATTGCTGGTGACAATTAGGCATTTAGCCAGAGGCATGGGGATGACTTTGTGTTCCAAGAGAAACTCCATTCCGAGCACAACGTCAAAGTCGTCCATGCGGACTACGACTAAGTCGACGCTCCCGGTCCATTCGGCCAACTGCAAAGGTACCCTCTTGGACACTCCGACAATTGGCAGGGCTTCTGAATTCACTGCCTTCATCTTACCCGCGTCTTTCTCAACTTTGAGTTCTAGGCGGCGGGCTTCCTGTTCAGAAATGAAGTTGTGTGTTGCGCCAGAGTCTACCATGGTGCCTCTAGCAGGCTTGGAGTTGATGATCGCGTCAACAAACATAAGTCCCTTTTCTACCGCATCTTTCTGACGGGAAGTTTTC
>CM065546.1:16612500-16632500 GCA_033088355.1 Citrullus amarus
CAATGTCAACAATTTTGAGTTGAAATCGAGGTTGATCCAAATGGCTAGAGAGCTAGCCTTTAGAGGAAGAACTAATGAAGATCCTCACAAGCACTTACGATCCTTCTTGGAGATATGCGGGACGGTAAAGATGAATGGTGTTTCTAACGATGCTATTAAACTAAGACTGTTTCCTTTTTCTTTGCAGGACCGTGCTAAGGATTGGTTGGAAACCATACCTCCGGATAGCATTACAACATGGGAGATTTTAGCTCAAGCTTTCTTGAACAAATATTTTCCACCGGCTAAATCTCAAAGACTGAGGACGGAGATTGGAACATTCCGCCAACTCGAGGATGAACAATTATATGAGGCTTGGGAAAGGTATAAGGATCTCTTGAGAAAATGCCCTCAACATGGGTATCCGGATTGGTTGCAAATTCAACTTTTCTACAATGGATTCGCAAGCTCCACCAAATCCATCTTAGATGCAACCGCCGGAGGGTCAATTTTTTCGAAGAATGCTCAAGAAGCCTATACTATACTAGAAGATTTGGCCAATACATCCTACAATTGGCCATGTGAACGGTCTTCTTCAAACATCCCAAGAGCCGCCGGATTATATGAAGTGGATGAGGTAAATTCTCTCAAAGCTAAAATGGCTTCCCTTACTAATGCTCTTTCTAAATTAACTGCAGGAAGCCAAGCTCAAACAAATCCACTATCTATAGCCTCTCTTGCTACTTTGGCATCGGAAATGGGCGTTCATGGAGATAATGAGACGGCTAATTATGTTGATAGAGGACATTATAGGAATTACCAACATCAACAACTTCCAACTCACTACCATCCTAGTTTGAGGAATCATGAAAATTTTTCTTATGCTAACAAAAGGAATGTTTTTCAAGGTTCTTCTGATTTATCCAATGTAGGTCCATCCCACACTGAAAAGAAGTACAACTTAAAAGATTTGATGGTAGAGCTCATAAAAGAATCAAGAGGAAGGACAACCGCATTGGAAAGCACTGTACAAAGTCATGGTAAGACCATTCAAAACATCGAGGTACAAATAAGCCAAATCGCCACTTCCCTCCAAACAATGCAAAAGGGAAAATTTCCTAGTTGTCCCGAGATAAATCCAAAAGAGGAGTGCAAGGCCATGACTTTGAGGAGTGGGAAAAAGCTGTCCACTCCTTTGATCATTGATGAGGATGAAGAGCAAGAGGTAGATGACACTATCCAAGAGCAAATTTTAGAAGATGAACCTAAGATCCTAGTAAAGGAGGTAAAGGTAAAAGAGTCAACATCTTCAAGTAAGTCATCTAACCCTCTACCTTTTGTACCTAATACTATGCTATATCCTCAACGTTTTAAAAAGAAAGAAATAGACTCGCAATTTGCTAAATTTCTTGAGTTATTTAAAAAGCTGCACATTAACATTCCATTTGCTGAGGCTTTAGATGCCCAACTATGCGAAATTCATGAAAGATGTCTTATCTAAAAAGAAAAAGTTTGGGCAATATGAGATGATTAGCATGACTGAGGAATGCAGTGCAGTGTTACAAAAGAAGCTACCACAAAAGTTAAAAGATCCAGGGAGTTTTACTATACCTTGCACTATTGGTTCTTTAAATGTTACTAGAGCTCTTTGTGATCTGGGTGCTTCTATTAATTTAATGCCTTTATCTGTCTATAGGAAACTCAACATTGGAGAGGTGCAACCTACCACCATCACCCTGCAACTTGCTGATAGATCATTAGCTTATCCTAAAGGTATTGTTGAAGATGTATTAGTTAAAGTTGACAAATTTATCTTCCCTGCAGATTTTGTAGTGTTGGACATGGAGGAGAACTCTAAGATTCCTATCATACTTGGGAGGCCATTCCTAGCAACTGGAAAGGCTATCATAGATGTCCAACAAGGGAAGTTGACTTTAAGGGTAAATGATGAAAATGTTGTATTTGATATTTACAAGTCCTTGAGTCATTATGATGAGAGTAGTCCTTGCCATGCTATAGACATAATTGATCATACTACTTTTAAGCATGTGGAGGTTATGTTAGCTAATGATCATCTAGAACAAAGCATGATAGATGTTGAAAATGCAGATACAATCTTTGATGAAATAGAATTTTATGCTAGGTGGTTAGATAGGTTGCCAATATGTTCTAAAGTAGATAAACCTATACCGTTAGCTCCCTTGCATGTTGTGAATGATATTGAGAAGCCTAAGCTTGAATTAAAAGTGTTACCTCTTCATTTAAAATATGCATTCGTAGATGATTTATCTTCTTTACCTGTTATAATATCTTCTGATATTGATTCTGTGGAAGAAGAAAAATTATTGAAAGTATTGAGGGATCATAAATCCGCCATTGGTTGGTCTATTGAGGACCTTAAAGGTATTAGTCCGTCGATCTGTATGCACAGAATCTTGATGGAAGATACTTGTAAACCATCAATAGGGCACCAAAGGAGACTTAATCCCACCATGAAGGAGGTAGTTAAGAAAGAAGTGCTCAAGCTTTTGAATGCAGGAATCATATATGCCATATCTGACAGTCCATGGGTAAGTCCTGTTCAAGTGGTACCCAAGAAGGGTGGCATGACTGTGGTTAAAAATGAAAAAGATGAAATGATAGCCACTAGAACTGTGATAGGATGGCGTGTATGCATTGATTATAGGAAGTTGAACAAAGCTACTAGAAAAGATCATTTTCCCCTTCCTTTTATAGATCAAATGCTTGATAGACTTGCAGGTTATTCTCATTATTGCTTTCTAGATGGATATTCAGGTTATAATCAAATTGTCATTGCTCCTGAGGATCAAGAAAAAACGACATTTACATGTCCCTATGGGACATTTGCTTTTAAAAGAATGCCATTTGGTTTATGTAATGCCCCTGCTACTTTCCAACGTTGTATGATGTCTATTTTTCAGGGGCTCATCGAAGACATAATGGAGGTTTTTGGATGATTTTTCTGTATTTGGGTCTTCATTTGATTCTTGTCTTGTTAATCTAACTCGTGTTTTGCAGAGGTGTCAAGATGCTAACCTTGTTCTAAACTGGGAGAAGTGTCATTTCATGGTGACGGAAGGCATCGTCCTGGGGCACAAAGTCTCTAAAAAAGGATTGGAGGTGGATAGGGCTAAAATAGCTGCTATTGAACAACTATCACCCCCCACCAATGTGAAAGGAGTCAGAAGCTTCCTAGGGCATGCAGGGTTTTACAGGATGCTAAATCATGGTCCCCAATTATTGAGATGTTCCCTGATGAACAACTGTATCAGGTAAAAGATAGTGTGCCCTGGTTTGCTGACATAGTTAATTATCTTGCAGGAGGACATTTGCCACCTGATATGAATTATCAACAAAAGAAAAGATTCCTGCACAATGTTAAGTCTTACCATTGGGAGGACCCACTTCTCTACAAGGTTTATGCTGACAATATGATAAGAAAGTGTGTGCCTCAAGAGGAAGTGGTAAGTATTTTAAATTCATGTCATTCTTCCCCCTATGGAGGTCATTTTGGACCCACCAGAACTGCAGCTAGGGTACTTCAGTCAGGATTTTATTGGCCATCCCTTTTTAAAGACTGTTATACCTTTGTTAAGTCATGTGATAGGTGCCAACGTACTGGCAATATTTCTAGACAACATGAGCTTCCAATGAAACCTATCTTGGAAGTGGAGTTATTTGATGTTTGGGGTATTGACTTTATGGGGCCTTTTCCTATTTCTTCTAATGGCTACCTATACATTCTAGTTGCAGTAGATTATGATTTTCAGGTTAAAATGAGGAAAATTAGAAGAAACGACTAAAAGATCAAAACCGAGCAAGAATACGACGAAAAAGAGCTGAAAAACGCATCCTTGTTGAACGCAGGGCAGCGCCGCGGCGCTAAGACAGCGTTGCTGCGGCGCTGAAGCACAAACGCATCAGCATGGACGCAGAGTAACACCGTAGCGCTGGGACGGCGCTGCCTTGACGCACATTTGGTGAACGCAAGATAGCGTCGTGGCGCTGGGACGGCGCTGCTGCGGCGCTAAAACCCGAGAGCAACTTATTTTTTGTCGCAACCCTAGCGCCGCGGCGCCAGCGTTAATTAAACGAAAATTTTGTATTTTAGGTTAAATTTTTGGCTGCCAAACTCTATAAATTTGGGGGGTTTTCAGCAGCCAAAAGAGGGAGAAATATCAAGAAGATCAAGAAAGTTGCAGAACAAGAGAACGATCCGAAAAGGTGAGAATTAAGCTAGAGTTCCAAGAGTGAGTTAGCCGCAAGGAAGAGGAAAAGAGTTCGAGATAGTTTTGGTGCCCTTCGAAGTTCGACGACGAGAGCCAAGGAGTTCGTGACGGTGCTGCCTCAATCAAGAACCTCTTTTCAGTAGAGTTTCCCTATTCTTTACACTCTTTCTTTGATTCTTTTTGATCAATATGTTGCTTTACGCTATGAGTGGCTAAACTCTTTAGTTTTAGGGTTTTTGATGAATTGTTTGTAAACTCATGATAATTTTGTAAACTCATGGTTTTGTTCAAATAAATATGCTTTTCATTGTTATTGTGTTTAATTCTTGAAGATTGGCCACCTTCACATACAATGAAAGTTGCTAAAGACTAGTTTTAATGCGATGTAATTTTGTATTGGTTTTAAGAGATTAACTATCAATCAAGTTGCATGAGAAAGAGTTGTCTTTGAGAGAAGATAACTTGGAGTAAAGTTTCTAGACTTAGGCGTAAGAATTAAATCCATGAAATCTATAATTTTGCATGATGAAACAAACAAGGATTTGAAACCCTAGAACTCTCTTTGAACTCTTGCAATTCTCCCTTTGATATTTTCTTGCTTGATTTTTCTTTTTCCCAAAAACAAAAATTTGAATTCCAATCCTCAAATAAAATTGATTCAATTCTAGAATAGCTAAATAACTTAAACCTTCCCAATTGGATCTCTAGTGGAAACGATACTCGGACTTAACCGTTTTATATTATAACTTGACCCGTACACTTGCGGTTAACACACAAAAGTGCCACATCAACGCTCGACTGCCCGCGCCCTTGCTTGCAATGAAGCAAGGGTGCAGAGTCGTCTAGCGAGGCCGAGCACGCAACACCGTTCGCGATCCTTCAATTTTGTTTCAGGGCGAGCCCTTCCATCAAACGGGGAGCGATCGCAGGCCATCTCGTCTCGCAAGGAGCAAGCCCGCCTAGACTCCACAAGCAACCACGTGCGAGCATCGTCCAAGCAAGCCCATCCTTCCAACTCGACTAGACATCCACACTCTCTCTCCCCGCCCGACGTAGGGGCGTGGGTGTACATCCGTTCGGGTCAGCGTCAATCCGGCGGGGAGGGTGGCTGCGGCACCTAGCTCCACACTGCTCGGCACGTTGCCCACGTCGATGATCCGCACGCTCGTGGCACCTCTTCCCCCCAACGCGAGCACTCGCCTCACAGCACCGTCACGATTGCCGCCCCCACCCTTGTGTCCTCGGCCGCGCCCGAGCCCCAAGAATGCCAGACGCCCGAAGGCAGTGCGGCTCCCTTGGAACCTAGGCGCATCCCTCAGAGCGGAGGTTGCACGGGAGACAAGCAACAACACAATATCATGCGCGAGGCAAGGCTCACGTCGGCCACCCAAAGGCACCCGACCCCGCCCAACCAAGCACAATCCGTCGTGCCGCCACCCGGCATCAACCGATACTCCAACCACCTCCACACCCCAAGCATATGCTCCGCCATGGGCAGAGCATTGTGCTTGGAGTGGGGAGATGGCCACATAGGGGTACCCCCACGCCCCGCCCATGCAGGCAGGTTGCCTCCCTATATAGTACATTCTGAACATATTTTGGCCTGACAGGCTTGCATATGACATATGCCAAACGGTCACTCGCTAAAAAATATCAAGTTTTAGATTTCTTTTTGACATGAAAATGATTGGGATATGTTTGGGACATTCAAATGAGTCTATAAAACAAGTTTCAAAATTTTTCAAGCAACCAATAATTTTTTATGAATTTTTTATTATTAAATATTAAAATAAATTTAAAAAATACCTAAAGGTGGCAATAAATTCTGATTTCTTGTGGGCATGATTTGTTTATGTTTCTTAGTTTGTAAAAAAAAATTCAAGGCAATCCGAACATTGGAAGATAGATTTCACATTTCATGGGTGGTTGGTGTCATGACACACCGAAGGTGGGTGTCATGGTACACACTATGGTGGTTGTCCCAAGTCTTACTTACATTGTTTCATGTTGTGAACTTGATTGATCTATTGTTGGGACATTCAAATTAGTCTATGAAGAAACTTCCATAACTATTCAACAAACAAATATTGCTTTATAAATATATTGATATTGAATGTTAAATAACTTCAATAAATTAGCTACAGTGGGCAATAAATTCATTTATTTGTTGGACATCATTGTTTTATGTTTATGAGTTCCTAAAAAAATTCAAAACAATCCGAGCAATGTGGGCATGGCAGGCGCACAGGGTGGACATGGCTTGCTAATGCATACAGAGTGCAGGCTTGCTTGTAGGCATGGCAAGCGCATAGGGTGGGCATGGCAGGCGCACAGGTTGGCATTATAGGCGCATAGGGTGGGCATGGCAGGCGCACAGGGTGGGCATGACTTGCTAATGTATACAGAGCGTAGGCTTGCTTGTAGGCATGGCAGGCGCACAGGGTGGGCATGGCAAGCGCCCAGGGTGGGCATGGAAGTCGCCCAGGGCGGCTGTGGGCATGGCAGGCACCTAGGGTGGCCATGGCAGCTGCCCAGGGTGGCCATGGCAGGTGCCCAGGGTGGGCATGGCAGCGGCCCAAGGCAGCCAGGGTGGGCAAGGTGGGCGGGCAGGGTGGGGCTGCTGGGCATGGGCGCACATGGTGGGCATGGTGGGTGGGCACGGGGGGCGTGTGGGGTGGGCATGGGATGCTTGCGGGGTGGGCATGGGACACACACACAGGGTGCTTGGTGGGCATGGGACGCACGCAGGGGTGGTGGGTGGTGGGTGGGGGGGGGGGGGGGGGCGCAAGGGTGATGGTTGTCGTCATTGCGTGGAGCCAGTGCCACTAACCTCTATGTTGTACAGGGATGGGTGTGGGCATGGGCGTGGGCGTGGAGAGGACACCTCTAGGCTGTGGCATGCGCTCGCTGAGCTAGTGTCACTAACCTCTAAAGAGGGTTTTTCCATGCACTTGGGTGGCCATGTGCAAGCCTCGACCATGGGCCCTGGCAAGCACACAAGCGCCCAATCCATGCACTCCGACATCCAACCAACATAGTTTTTCGTCATTGGCCAACTCGACACCCATGCACCTTACCCTTTGTATCCAAGATGGGCTTGCACATCCACTCACAAACACTTATGCTTTATTTTTCTTCTACTATGCAAATAACCTATATTGCACTTGAAAGAAATAAATGAGTTTTGTGTGGGGAGGGACGAATCGGAGCGACGAAGGGCTGAATCTCAGTGGATCGTGGCAGCAAGGCCACTCTGCCACTTGCAATACCCTGTCGCGTATTTAAGTCGTCTGCAAAGGATTCTACCCGCCGCTCGGTGGAAATTACGTTTCAACGCGGCCCCCGCAACTCATCCGTCACGAGGGCTTAGCCAACGACACGTGCCTTTGGGGGCCGGAAGGCCCCTACTGCTGGTCGGCAATCGAGCGATGGGCGCATGCATCGCTTCTAGCCCGGATTATGACTTAGAGGCGTTCAGTCATAATCCAGCGCACGGTAGCTTCGTGTTGTGGGTATTTTTATGTGTAAAATAACCTAACGCAAAGTGCTAAAATATATGGCTATGCGTTTAACATGTCATGTTTTAATCATGCAATGCTTTCTATTATTATGCGTTGGTCTTGTCAAGTTTTCCTATTCCTCTACCCAAGTATAAGTAAAGTAATAGGTGTTCTCGGTGAGTCCGAGGTCGAACACAGGGATTATATTGATTTGGTTTTAATTGGATTGCATGCGGTACAGAGGTAACCAACAATTGTTTGAATTTGTGTTTTTAATCTAAAGAAAGCAGATGTTTGTACACTAGACTAACAGTTGTGGAATATGGAAAGCATGCGGCACAGCAAGTTCAGCTAAAATGTGTATGAATGGATAAAGAAAAGGGTTCGGGTTGATTAACATCTAACATCGGAAACGCACAGTAGTACTCTATTCATACTTGCGACTCTTCTCCCGGTTGTCAGCCGCTATGCGTTATATGTCTATAACGCATAGAAGAGTGTTAAGAACCAAGGTTGTCCCTGGAGACAGGTAACACTACTTGGCCCTTGTCAATTGAGTTCCACAATCACTTACCCTCTCGAGTAGTCTGATTATTACTACTTATATCAATTTGTCTGATGGATATAAGCATCGGATTAAGCTCGCAATTGACAAGATAAAATAGTTACACTACGGTCCCTAGTTAGATGCTAACGCAACCCTAGACCCTCGAGTGATTAGTTACTCATGGCTTGAAAGTATAAAGTGGATAGATGAGAAAAGTGAATAGACATGGAAGATAATTGTATTGATGAAAATGAGATACAAATTTTGATAAGTTCAATTCCTTGATACAGATCTAAAATTCAAGAAAGAACAGTAAGAAAGAAAGCAGGGTAAGGCGTCAATGTCTTGAGTCGCCCGGATGAAAGCGTGATGATTTGCTGTGAAGTGGTGCGGCGGAAAGGAAGACTCTTCTCTCTCGAGCTATTTGTCTCCGGCTGAAGTCTGAGAGAACTCTGCTGTCACTTATGGAGTCCTTCCGAGAATCAACAACCTTTCTCCTCTCGCAGAGCTGCCCTTTTATAGATGCTGAAATCGCAGTTAATGGCAAATCTGCTTGATTGGTGGCGAGATTGATACTGCGTCCATCTCACCTGATTGCGTGATTGTCGGGCTAATTAAGATCCACCACTCAAGCCGCAAATCATGTCTGTTAATCATTCGTCAATCTCTCAAGATTCCGATCTGATTCTCAGCGCCTTGCCGTTACGGTTGTCTACGCGTCCATGCATAGTTTGGCCTATGTCAACGTGTCGTAGGTTGCTAATGCGTAGTTATGCGTTGAGTTGTTAACGCGTCGTCAGGTTGTTTGCGTTCCGTTCAGATCATGCCTCCATGAAGAACAGATTGCTAACGTGTCGTCCTGCGTTAATAAGTCATCAGCACATCGTCTGCATTCCTGCGTGAAAACATGCGTTTTAGGCTTAACAAGTGGTAAAATCAATATCTTCATCAAAATTCAAGAGTATAACGCAAAGAAAGATTTATTAATGGAATTTATCATCAACTACCGCATGCTTCTCTTATTTAAACTCTATTTATCTATGAAAAAGGCTATAATAACTTGTATTTCTACAAGTTATCACACCCCCAAACTTAGATAAATGCTTGTCCTCAAGCATAACTTCTATCTAAGAAACTTCGATTATCCTAAACATTTTCTCAACGCATTGACTAGTCTCTCAAAATGCTATACTCAATCAGCTACCCGTTAGTTATATTATTTCTCTACCTCTATATTCTTTTCTTTAGGACGGGTCTAATTTGTATGCGGCAAGCTTTCTTTTCAAAACTCTTTAACTCATTATTCACAAAATTTTTGTTTCTTCTTTTAACACTGAGTCTGAAAAGATGAAGATATAAAGTTCCTTTTTCTTTCATTGGTTTCATTGTATGTTTATTAAGTATGCGTCGAGTAGGGTTACCCACCTCCGTTCTGACATACAAACGATGGGGTGCATGAAGGCAGCCAACTACGAGCAAGTGCCCTTCTCGACTAAACTCTTATCTAAGCTCGGTTTCCTCACTAGACATTGGAGTTTGTTATTTATCTATGCGTCGCTGAATACGATTACCCACCTTCGTTTTGACACACCAACTATGGGGTGCAGGGAGGTGGCCAACTACGAGCAGGTGTCGTTTTAAGCTAAACTCTTAACAAGATAAATATATTAGTCTTGCCAGTGGAGTTTTGCGTTTCAAAGAATAATTATTTTTTTATTTTTTAAATGATTGAACTAAGTTCCTCATATTTTTATCTTTGACAGTTCAAACATCTTCCACCCCCAAACTTGAGAGTAGCAAGGTCCTCATTGCTTAAATTGTAAACAAAGACTAAGTTGCAAAATTTTGTAAAAGAGGTTTGAATTGGCTGCTTGCATACATTCAAAGTAGGTTTGCGTTTCTAAGGAATAGTATGCAGACGCATTGAAAGTAATCTAACTTAAAGAGTTTACAAAAAGTGTAAGCATGATTATCATCACAGGGACCAATTTTTCAACGCAAAGATAAAAGTTAAGACTAATTGAATGTACTTAGAATAAATTTATAAGAAGGGACAACGCAAAGAGAAAATTAAAGATCCATGCGATGAAGAAAATATTCATTCTATTAATAAGATTTTCACCAACGCATACAATTGAATGTGAAGATACAAAATTTGCAAGAAAATTACAAGTCTTGACTACACCCCTAAACTTTTCAACCATCAGGCTCGTCTTCATCAGGTCTGCGTTGTTGCTCAGACGCAGGACGTTGTGGCACTGGGAAGACAAGAGGCTGTTGGAGGCGTTCTGGTATATCAGGGGGCGGGATTTTCGGACGGATGGAGAACAGTTGGTGAACATAATTCAGGGTGAATTGGAACTGCTCTGTCTGCCGGCGTGCTAACATATTTAATGAATGCATCACAGGACGCAATATCGCTTGCTGCAAATATGTTTGCACTGTCTCTCATTCAAGGTCAAGTGGGCCTTCTTGCTGTTGAGGTTGCGTTGGTGGGGGCGGCGGGTTTGGCCGAGGTGGAGTAGGCGGGTTTGGTTGAGGCGGGGGAGTAGGTGGAGTTTGCTCAAATGCAGGGGATGATGGACGCATAAAAGTCGCGCCAAAATCCTCTAAGTGTGGGTCATCAACTCTAAATGGGGCAGAGGGTTTTGTGGAAGGTCGGGATTTTGGATGTTTGGGGCGATGCGTTTTCTGAGGAGGAGGTGGAGGCTTAGGTCGATGCGTCTCAGGAGGAGGTGGAGGTGGGGTTGGTTCCCTTCTGGTTTTTGGGAGTGGGGGTGAAGGGCTTGAGGTTGGGGAAGGTTGGATGGTGGCATCAGGACTTGCCACGGCCTTCGACTTGGACGGCTTCCCCTTCTTCTGCGGTTGCGGCTTTGGAGGCGGAACGGGTTGATGAGGTCTTTTGGTTGCCTTGGTAGGCTCTGGCAGATGTTGCGATCCTCTCATCAACCGACGCAGAGTCTTGTTGGATTACGCCATTAACTACAATCATCTTGTCTGCGTCTAACACTTCCGTTGGCCCTCCGATGGAAGCATTGCCGTATAAATTCATGACAATAGCGGGGAAAAAAAGTTGGCCCCTGGGCTTGCTGAACACCCCTCTTATCTGTGCGGCAATTATGCGCCCAACATCAAGGTTGATGCGACGCATAATGCAGTATGCTGCCATCACTCGATCCCTTGACACTGTCTTGTCATGCGTTGTCGGGATCAGCCGCTTCTTCACCAAATACACCCACAGATTTGCCTCTGGAGTTAGGCTGCTTGCGGAAAGCGTTTTTATACCTGTGGGTGAAACATCCCACTTTGCCCCTGGCTTCGCCATTACCCGGAGTGCGTCCTCCATTAACTCTGTTGGAGTTGATTCTATGATCTTATTTCCTTCCGCCTCCGGGTTGTCCCTCAACTCATATATGGCGTTGATTTCCCTTGCGTTGAATGAAAATTTAATGTGATCCACCACCACCACGTCTTCCTCCTCATCTATGCGTCCGTTATAGAAATCTCGGACTACGTCAGGTTGGACCCAAGGAGTGCTGGTACAGAAGTCTCTCCAGCCGTGGTGGTCAACTATTTCAGTGATGTATGGCAGCACTGAGGCGTCTTCAGGGAAAAATCCCACCTCGATCATTAAGTCCGGGAACGCTCTGCATCTCCCTTTTCCTTCCTTTTGCTGTGGCGACGCATCGGCCACTTTCTCTTTTCCCTTGGCCTTAGCTGGAATCGCATTTACGGTTCTCTTCTTGCTCTCGGCCACTTTGACTGGTTCTTCGATCACCTTCTCCTTTCCCTTGCGTTTCTCAGTATGCGTGCTTGGGAGTTTGGTGACCGCCACCTCCTTTTCTTTCCTCTTCTTCTTCTCCAAGGTGCTCACACCTTGTTCTTCCCCCGCATCCTCCCCGATGCGTTCCTTCCTACTTTTCTTTTTCTTTTTCTTCTTGCCCTCCCCTTCCTCTTGGGCTCTCATTCTCGCAGCCATTTCTTCATCTTCTTCAATTTGAAGCTCTCTTTCAAGCTCTGCGGCTGCTTGTTCTATTCTCTCTTCTTCCCTCATTTCCTCTTCTAATGCCAATGCGGCTTCGTCGATTTGAGGATCAGGAAGGTCTTGCGTCTCACTGCCTTCTTGTGGCCGCACTTCCCTGCGCGCCTTCTTTTTAGCCAATGCGTCTTTGGCTATTTTCTCCACTCCTTTTCTCAGGGCCCTGAGCTCCTTTCTCAACTTGGCCCTCTTCTTCCTCTCTTTCTCTGCCAGCCGATCAAATGATGTGGCCGCAACTGGAGACTCAGGTCTATCTCCTTGGTCTGTGCTTTTCGGCTCTTCATCCTCTGCAATCTCCGATGATACCCTTCGTTTCTTCCTCAGTAGGGGTACCTTCTCCTCTTCTTCAACTCTTTTCCTCTTGGCCTCTGCGGCCATCACAACATTTCCTATTGGTCCTTCATTGGAGTCCAATGTCATCTCCTCAGGACTCATTGACGCAGGGACAGACCCTTGCGTTTCTCTTTGCTCGCCTACGTCCTCCTTGCTGTAGGCAGCCTCTCCTTCCTTATCTCCCCCACTGTTTTCACCCTCCCGAGTCTCCTTCAGCTGACTCTGGACCTCCTTTACCAGCGAGGGTGATTCCCTTCGTGCATCTGAGACGGTTGCGTCCATTGGATCTCGCAGCCCGCTCAGAATCTGAGCTATCCACTCGTCTGGGGATTTCGCTGAGTTCACTTCCCCGACGGTGACAGCCACCTCTTCTTCTTCAATTCTTCCCATCTCCTCTGTCCCTCTAGTGCTTGGTGGACGGGACAGGGGCAAGGGTTGGTTGACCTCCCCGTCCTCTTGACCCTTTGCCTCCCTCTCCTCTTGAGCTATCCTTTCTAAGATGTCGCCGAAAACATCCCTCTCTTCCCTTCAGCGCACCTCACTGCTACCGTGCAGTGTACTGGCTTCATCGCGCACCATTCCAGGAATAGGTTGCTCAGCCTCGAAGTTCTCTGCGCTTAACCTCTGGCTTCCGACATTGTAGTTTGCGGCAGAGAATTCCTTCATGTTCTTCATCCTAGGCCGGGAAATGCAGGACTTGACTCGGCTTTTGGGTTTTGGGGTAAGGATTGGGTTGATTTGGCTCAAAGGACGGATGTTTAGAATTTCCACACAGTCGTCGGAGTCGTCGACTACTGGTGGACGGGTAGGGATTCTGGCGAATGGCTGGAAAAATGGGTAGATGGGTGGTCTTTAGGCAGTGGCCCGAATTCTAGACGCGGAGAAGTTAGGAATAACCGGTGGGTTTGGATTTCGTGGTCTGACCGGAGAAGCAGAAGGCCTCACAGGTCTGGAAGGATAAAATGTGGGTGGAGAGAAGAATGGAAATCGAGGGTTGGGTGTAGATGATGAAGAAGGTCTTAGGGAACTGGTTTGATTTTGTGGGTTGGGCTGGTTAGACATAAGATTGCAGCGAGAATGCAGATCGCCGGAGATTTAAGAGAGAAGAAAGGTTTCGAAAATGGAAAATGGGAAATCGAATCGCGTTTATAAAGGATTAATTTAACCGTCGGTAATTAATGCGGATACGCGATATCGAAATCCCACTGATCCAGGCGGCTAATTGACGCACACAGAGCACTTGAGTGTTTTTGGCACTTGAGTGTTTTTTCTAGGAAAGACGCGTAGGCTGAGAAGACATCTACGTTTCACCTAGTGCTCTCTCTAAACGCAGTTGGACTAATAATGAACGCATACTGATGAACGCCTGGTTCTCAGGTTAGATTATGCGTTGTAAGTTAAGTATGATGCGTTTGACAAAATATGTACGGCTCTACCGTTCCTCTAACCTTAATTCGATAAACACAGAAATCGTTTATCGATGAACGCATAGTTTACTTTATGCGTTGGACGCATGCATGAATAAAAGATCATTCACAAATTCGGCTCCTACTTTCATGCTTATCTCATTTACATTTATAAACTGAATTAAAAAAATTCAATATATGCTAAACAGAAAATACAAATAGAAACAAGAAAGCAAAATACAATAACATACAATTAAATAATTTAACAAATTCAAATAAAATAAAGCAAGGGTAAAAGAAAGCGTCCCTGGAAATGTAGGCATTCGGCAACGCAGGGACCTTTCGACGCAAGCTCAATCATTGCACTCGCGTAGGTCAATGGAGGTCTTGTTAATTTCGAACTCTCCACTATGGTAGGGCTTTACCCTTTGTCCATTGACCTTGAAGGATGTGGTTCCATTTTCATTTGTCAGCATGACCGCACCATGCGGGAACACTTCCTTGATAATGAATGTTCTCGACCATCGAGACTTCAGCTTACCTGGAAACAAACGCAACCTTGAATTAAATAACAGGACCTTCTGGCCGACGTATAGAGTTTTCTTACTGATGTTTTTGTCGTGCCATTTCTTGGTCCTTTCTTTGTACAGCTTTGCGTTTTCATAAGCTGAATGCCTCTACTCCAGGAGTTCATTTAGTTGAAGCTTTCTGGCTTCTCCGCTTGCCTCCTGGTCTAAATTGAGCTTCTTCATGGCCCAGATGGCCTTGTGCTCCAGCTCAAGTGGGAGATGGCATGTTTTACCAAACACCAACGCATACGGTGACATGCCTATCGGTGTTTTGAATGTCGTTCTGTAGGCCCATAGAGCTTCATCTAATCTCTCCGTCCAGTCCTTCCTTGATGTGCTCACGACCTTTTCAAGTATGGACTTGATCTCCCGGTTGGTTATTTCAGCTTGGCCGTTTGTTTGTGGGTGATAGGCAGTTGCTACCCTGTGCGAGACATTAAACTTAGTCAGTAAATTAGTGATGATGCGGTTTATAAAATGTGTACCTTCATCACTAATTATCGCCCTTGGTGTCCCAAATCGAGAGAAGATTTGCTTCTTTAAGAACTTGGACACTGTGTTTGCGTCATTCTTTGCACAGCCCGCTGCTTCTACCCACTTTGATACGTAGTCGACCGCTACTAAAATGTATTGTTTGCCGCAAGAAGGAGGGAATGGTCCCATGAAGTCGATTCCCCATACGTCGAACAACTCAACTTCCAGCATTGAATTCAGAGGCATCTCATTCCGGTTGGAAATGTTGCCTGTTCTCTGACAACGATCGCAAGCTACCGCATATGCCCTTGCGTCTTTGAATAATGTGGGACAGAAATACCCACTTTGCAGCACTTTTGCAGCTGTTCTCTGCCCTCCAAAGTGTCCTCCGTAAGGTGCTTCATGACAGCTTCTCAAAATGCTATGCGTTTCATATTCTGGAACGCATCGACGCAGTATGTGGTCAGGGCCAAGTCTGTATAGATATGGCTCATCCCAGCAGTAGAACTTACTTTCATGTCGGAGCTTTTTCTTTTGTTCAGCGTTGAATTCTTCAGGCCATTGGTTGCAAACCAGATAGTTGACTATGTCTGCGTACCACGGTTCCTGACTCTCTGCGTTCATTACATGCTCGTCTGGGAATCGTTCCTCTATATCACTCCAACTCTCCTGGACCTCTTTATTTTCCAACCGAGATAGGTGGTTCGCAACCTGATTCTCGGTTCCCTTTCTATCTTTAATCTCCAAATCGAATTCTTGCAACAGCAGGACCCAACGGATAAGTCTAGGCTTTGCGTTCTTTTTCGCCATCAAATACTTGATCGCAGAATGATCACTATAGATGGTCACCTTTGACCCTATCAAGTATGCTCTAAATTTGTCAACCGCAAAGACTATGGCTAACATTTCCTTCTCAGTAGTAGTGTAGTTCTCCTGAGATGAATTCAGTGTTTTACTAGCATAATAGATCGGGTGCATAATTTTCTCTTTTCTCTGCCCCAGTACTGCTCCCACCGCATGGTTACTTGCGTCACACATTAATTCAAACGGGAGAGACCAGCCAGGTGCAACTAAAATACGTGCTGAAATCAGAGCTTGCCTTAGAGACTCGAATGCGTTTAACCATTTACCGTCGAAATTGAATTCTCTGTTGACTTCCAGCAACTCGCTCAGTGGTTTTGCTACTTGCGAGAATCCCTTAATGAATCTTCTATAAAAGCCCGCATGGCATAGGAAACTTCGCAATGTCTTTACGTTTGTGTGGGCTAGGAGTTTTGCTATCGCATCTATCTTTGCCTGATCCACTTCCAATCCAACCTTAGAGATTTTATGTCCCAACACAATACCCTCAGTAACCATAAAATGGCATTTTTCTTAGTTGAGGACTAGATTTGTGTCTTCGCATCGTTTGAGCACTCGTTCTAGGTTGGTCAAACATTCATCATAAGATTTCCCAAATACTGAGAAGTCGTCCATAAACACCTCTACTGACTGTTCCAAATAGTCATAAAATATTGCCATCATGCACCTTTGGAACGTCCCTGGTGCGTTACATAGCCCGAATGGCATGCGTCTGAACGCAAAGGTACCATATGAACATGTGAACATCGTCTTCTCTTGATCTTCCGGAGCTATCATGATCTGATTATAGCCGGAATATCCGTCCAGGAAGCAGAAAAATTCATTACCTGCCAGCCTATCTAGCATCTGGTCGATGAATGGCAGTGGAAAATGGTCCTTCTTTGTTGCCGCATTCAGCTTGCGGTAGTCCATACAGATGCGCCAGCCAGTGACCGTTCGTGTTGGAATCAATTCATTCTTGCTGTTCATGATCACTGTCATCCCCCCTTTCTTTGGTACACACTGAACTGGGCTCACCCAGCTGCTGTCGGAGATCGGATAAATGACCCCTGCGTCGAGCCATTTGATTATCTCTTTCTTTACAACCTCCTTCATTGCGGGGTTGAGCCTGCGTTGCCTCTCAACTGAACCATCCTTACCCTCTTCCAACCGAATTTGATGCATGCAGTATGAAGGGCTTATTCCTCTAATATCCGCTAGGGTCCATCCTATGGCTTTGATATGGTTTTTCAGGATATCCAGCAAAGCCTTTTCACATTCTGTCGTCAACGCAGAGGATATGATGACCGGTAGCGTGCTCTCTTCCCCCAGATATGCATACTTTAAATGCGTTGGCAGTGTCTTAAGCTCAAGGGTTGGTGGCTCTTCTAAGGACGACTTTGTTTTCTCCGTTGTTCTGTTGCCTAAGTCTAAACGTTCGAAGCTTGCATTGGAGATTATATTTATTTCCGCCTCTCTTTCTTCATCCAGTTCATCCAGCAGGGTTTCATTTTCCGCACATGCGTCGATGATGCTTGCCTTTTCTTCAGTTATCTCTTCGATCATCTGGCAAGAATGAAAATCATCAGGATACTTCAACGCATTAAACACATTAAATTTTACCTGCTGGTCATCCACTCGAATGGTTAGCTCCCCTTCCTCGACGTCAATCAGGGCGCGTCCAGTAGCTAAGAAAGGTCTTCCCAAGATGATGGGCACCTCTCTGTTAGCTTCATAATCCAGAATTATGAAGTCCGTCGGGAAGATAAATTTATCCACCTTCACAAGAACATCCTCGATTTTCCCCTCTGGATGCTTAATGGAACGGTCAGCGAGCTGAAGTGTGACTATAGTTGGCCGTGCTTCCCCTATACCCAACTTCTTGAATATAGACAGTGGCATTAAATTGATGCTGGCCCCTAAGTCGCATAGTGCCTGACCTACGTCCATTCCTTCTATCGAACAGGGCAATGTGAAACTCCCTGGATCTTTCATTTTAGCGGGGATATTGCTTTTAAACAATGCGCTGCATTCCCGCGTCAATGCGACTGTCTCAAACTCTTCGAGCCTTCTTTTCTTGGATAGTATGTCTTTCAAGAATTTGACATAACTCGGCATTTGTTCCAGGGCTTCCACCAACGGAATGTTGATGTGAAGTTGTTTGAGAACGTCCAGGAATTTTCTGAATTGACCCTCATCATTCTTCTTCTTTAGGCGTTGAGTTAAGGGCAGATGCATAAGGGGATTGGTATTCTGAGATACCAACGCAGGGTTTGCCTGCGTTGCTTTTTCTCTCCCCTTTCCATTTTCTTGTGCTTGAGATGTTGTGGTTGTGGATGAAGATTGCGGTTGATGGATAGATGTTGCGGGAGTTTGTAGTGGAGTGATTTGAGGCTGCAGATTTCCTTGCATCCTCTGATCTTGCGGTTCAGTGGGAAGAACTTTCCCACTCCTCAATGTCATAGCTTGACATTGTTCCTTACCGTTACCTCGTGGGGCTTCGGTATTACTAGGCAATGCTCCTTGGGGTCTGACATTGCGCTCACTTGCCATTTGTCCCACTTGAAGTTCCAGATTTCTAATTGCAATGGCATGGCTTTTTATCTCTCCCATCTGATTTTGGAGCATCGCTTCCAGCGACTTACGCGTTTCTCCATTTTGAGTAATCGTTTGACGCATAAGTGCTTCTAGGGATGATGATGATGAATTTGCTGACTGATTTCGTTGCGCTTGATGCCCTTGAACACCTTGATTATACACGGGATTATTATTTCTCTGCGGTTGTTGTCCAGCACCCTGCATCTGTGATTGGTTTCCTCCCCATCCGAAGTTAGGATGGTTCCTCCAACCCAGATTATAAGTCTTGGAATACGGGTTGTTCTGAACATAGCAAACAGACTGTGGGTTGTAGGGACACATATCATACAAATGGCCCTCACCGCATTTGTTGCTGGTATTTTTATGTGTAAAACAACCTAACGCAAGGTGCTAAAATATATGGCTATGCGTTCAACATGTCATGTTTTAATCATGCAATGCCTTCTACTATTATGCGTTGGTTTTGTCAAGTTTTCCTACTCCTCTACCCGAGTATAAGTAAAGTAATAGGTGTTCTCGGTGAGTCCGAGGTCGAACACAGGGATTATATTGATTTGGTTTTAATTGGATTGCATGCGTTATAGAGATAACCAACAATTGTTTGAATTTGGTTTTTTAATCTAAAGAAAGCAGATGTTTGTACACTAGACTAACAGTTGTGGAATATGGAAAGCATGCGGCACAGCAAGTTCAGCTAAAATGTGTATGAATGGATAAAGAAAAGGGTTCGGGTTGATTAACATCTAACATCGGAAACGCACAGTAGTACTCTATTCAATCTTGCGACTCTTCTCCCCGTTGTCAGCCGCTATGGTTATATGTCTATAACGCATAGGAGAGTGTTAAGAACCAAGGTTGTCCCCGTAGACAGGTAACACTACTTGGCCCTTGTCAATTGAGTTCCATAATCACTTACCCTCTCGAGCAGTTTGATTATTACTACTTATATCGTTTTGTCAGATGGATATAAGCATCGGATTAAGCTCGCAATTGATAAGTTAGAATAGTTACACTGCGGTCCCTAGTTAGATGCTAATGCAACCCTAGACCCTCGAGTGATTAGTTACTCATGGCTTGAAAGTATAAAGTGGACAGATGAGAAAAATGAATAGACATGGAAGATAATTGTATTGATGAAACTGATACAACTTTAGATAAGCTCAATTCCTTGTTACAAATCTAAAATCAAGAAGAAAACTAAGCAAGAAAGAAAGGAAAGCGTCAATGTCTTGAGTCGCCCGGATGAAAGCGTGATGATTTGCTGTGAAGTAGTGCGGCGGAAAGGAAGACTCTTCTCTCTCGAGCTATTTGTCTCTGGCTGAAGTCTGAGAGAACTCTGCTGTCACTTATGGAGTCCTTCCGAGAATCAACAACCATTCTCCTCTCGCAGAGCTGCCCTTTTATAGATGCTGAAATCGCAGTTAATGGCAGATCTGCTTGATTGGTGGCGAGATTGATACTGCGT
>CM065546.1:16640000-16650000 GCA_033088355.1 Citrullus amarus
GCCCTTCGAAGTTCGACGTGAGAGCCAAGGAGTTCGTGACGGTGCTGCCTCAATCAAGAACCTCTTTATAGTAGAGTTTCCCCTATTCTTTACACTCTTCCTTTGATTATTTTGGCTTAAACATGTTGCTTCACGCTATGAGTGGCTAAACTCTTTAGTTTTCGGGTTTTGATGAATTGTTTGTGAATTCATGTTAATTTTGTAGACTCATGGTTTTGTTTAAATAAATTATGCTTTCCATTGTTATTGTGTTTAATTATTGAGGATTGGCCATCTTCACATGCTAGGTTAGATGTATGATTGAGAAATTATATGTTTAATTTGACCTATAACAATGAATCATTGTTAATCTATCACGAGAGTAGTTAGGTTGCCAATGAAAGTTGCTAAAGACTAGTTTTAATGCCATGTAATTGTGTATTGGTTTTAAGAGGTTAACAATCAATCGAGTTGCATGAGAAAGAGTTGTCTTTGAGAGAAGATAACTTGGAATTAAGTTTCTAGACTTAGGCATAAGAATTACAATAAAATCCATGAAATCTATAATTTTGCATGATGAAATAAACAAGGATTCGAAACCCTAGAACTCTCTTTGATTATTGCGTTTCTCCCTTTGATACTTTCTTTGTTTGATTTTTATTTTTCCCTAATACACAAAATTGAATTTCAATCCTCAAATAAAATTGTTTCAATTCTAGAATAGCTAAGTAACTTAAACCTTCCCAATTGGATCTCTAGTGGAACGATACTCGGACTTAACCGTTTTATATTATAACTTGACCCGTACACTTGCGGTTAACACTAAAAGTTCGCATCAAGTTTTTGGCACCGTTGCCGGGGATCCAAAGAACGGTTTTTGTTATTTAATATTCATTAGAATTGATAGATCTTAATTTGAGGTGTATATTATTTGATCGTTTATTTATTTTTTTAGTTGATTTTGTATAATTGTTTTTTTATTTTGTTAGTCTATGCCTCGCGATAATACTAACCTCCTCCCTTTTGATCCCGAGATTGAAAGGACTTGTAGAAGAAATCTAAGGGCTCAACTTAATCAAACAACGGAGATGGCGGAGGAGATACCCAAGGCAATTAGAGACTACTTTCAACCCACGCTACCGGCAAGTCAACCCGGAATGATGAATGTGCCTATCAATGTCAACAATTTTGAGTTGAAACCGGGATTGATCCAAATGGCTAGAGAGCTAGCCTTTAGAGGAAGAACCAATGAAGATCCTCACAAGCACTTACGATCCTTCTTGGAGATATGCGGAACGGTAAAGATGAATGGTGTTTCTAATGATGCTATTAAACTAAGACTTTTTCCTTTCTCTTTACAGGACCGTGCAAAGGATTGGTTGGAAACCATACCTCCGGATAGCATTACAACATGGGAGATCTTGGCTCAAGCTTTCTTGAACAAATATTTTCCACCAGCTAAATCTCAAAGACTCAGGACGGAGATTGGAACATTCCGCCAACTTGAGGATGAACAATTATATGAGGCTTGGGAAAGGTATAAGGATCTCTTGAGAAGATGCCCTCAACATGGGTACCCGGATTGGTTGCAAATTCAACTCTTCTACAATGGATTAGCAAGCTCCACCAAATCCATCTTAGATGCAACCGCCGGAGGGTCAATTTTTTCAAAGAATGCTCAAGAAGCCTACACCATCTTAGAAGACTTGGCCAATACATCTTACAATTGGCCATGTGAACGGTCTTCTCCAAACATCCCAAGAGCCGCCGGATTGTATGAGGTGGATGAGGGAAATTCTCTCAAAGCTCAAATGGCTTCCCTTACTAATGCTCTTTCTAGATTAACTGCAGGAGGCCAAGCTCAAACAAATCCACCATCTATAGCCTCTCTTGCCGTGTTGGCATCGGAAATGGCCGTACAAGGAGATAATGAGACGGCCAACTATGTTGATAGAGGACATTATAGGAGTCATCAACACCAACAACTTCCAACTCACTACCATCCTAGCTTGAGGAACCATGAAAATTTTTCTTATGCTAACAAAAGGAATGTTTTGCAAGGTCGTCCTGATTTATCCAATGTAGGTCCATCCCACACCGAAAAGAACTCTAACTTAGAAGATTTGATGATAGAGTTCATAAAAGAATCAAGAGGAAGGACAACAGCATTGGAAAGCACCGTACAAAGTCATGGTAAGGCCATTCAAAACATCGAGGTACAAAAAAGCCAAATCGCCACTTCCCTCCAAACAATGCAACAGGGAAAATTTTCTAGTTGTCCCGGGATAAATCCAAAAGAGGAATGCAAGGCCATGACTTTGAGGAGTGGGAAAAAGCTGTCCACTCCGTTGATCATTGATGAGGTTGAAGAGCAAAAGGTAGATGACACTATCCAAGAGCCAATTCTAGAAGATGAACCAAAGATCCTAGAAAATGAGGTAAAGGTAAAAGAGTCAACATCTTCAAGTAAGTCATCTAACCCTCTACCTTTTGTACCTAATACTATGCCATATCGTCAACGTTTTAAAAAGAAAGAAATAGATTCCCAATTTGCTAAATTTCTTGAGTTATTTAAAAAGTTTCACATTAACATTCCATTTGCTGAGGCTTTAGAACAAATGCCCAACTATGCTAAATTCATGAAAGATGTCTTGTCTAAAAAGAAAAAGTTTGGGCAATATGAGATGATTAGCATGACAGAGGAATGCAGTGCAGTGCTACAAAAAAAGCTACCACAAAAGTTGAAAGATCCAGGGAGTTCTACTATACATTGTACTATTGGTTCTTTAAATGTTACTAGAGCTCTTTGTGATCTTAGTGCTTCTATTAATTTGATGCATTTATCTGTCTATAGGAAACTTAACATTGGAGAGGTGCAACCCACCACCATCACCCTGCAACTTGCTGATAGATCATTAGCTTATCCTAAAGGTATTGTTGAAGATGTATTAGTTAAAGTTGACAAATTTATCTTCCTTGCAGATTTTGTAGTATTGGACATGGAGGAGGACTCTGAGATTCCTATCATACTTGGGAGGCCATTCCTAGCAACTGGAAAGGTATCATAGATGTCCAACAAGGGAAGTTGACCCTAAGAGTAAATGATGAAAATGTTGTATTTGATATTTACAAGTCCTTGAGTCATCATGATGAGAATAGTCCTTGCCATGCTATAGACATAATTGATCATACTATTTTTAAGCATGTAGAGGTTATGTTAGCTAATGATCATCTAGAACAAAGCATAATAGATGTTGAAAATGTAGATACAATTTTTGATGAAATAGCATTTTATGCTAGGTGGTTAGATAGGTTGCCAATATGTTCTAAAATAGATAAACCTATACCTTTAGATCCCTTGCATGTTGTGAATGATATTGAGAAGCCTAAGCTTGAATTAAAAGTGTTACCTTTTCATTTAAAATATGCATTCTTAGATGATTTATCTTCTTTACCTGTTATAATATCTTCTGATCTTAATTCTGTGGAAGAAGAAAAATTGTTGAAAGTATTGAGGGATCATAAATCTGCCATTGGTTGGTCTATTGAGGACCTTAAAGGTATTAGTCCGTCGGTCTGTATGCACAGAATCTTGATGGAAGATACCTTTAAACCATCGATAGAGCACCAAAGGAGACTGAATCCCACTATGAAGGAGGTAGTTAAGAAAGAAGTGCTCAAGCTTTTGAATACAGGAATCATATATGCCATATCTGACAGTCCATGGGTAAGTCCTGTTCAAGTGGTACCCAAGAAAGGTGGCATGACTGTGGTAAAAAATGAAAAAGATGAAATGATAGCCACTAAAACTGTGACAGGATGGCGTGTATGCATTGATTATAGGAAGTTGAACAAAGCTACTAGAAAAGATCATTTTCCCCTTCATTTTATAGATCAAATGCTTGATAGACTTGCAGGTTATTCTCATTATTGCTTCCTAGATGGATATTCAGGTTATAACCAAATTGTCATTGCTCTTGAGGATCAAGAAAAAACAACATTTACATGTCCTTATGGGACATTTGCCTTTATAAGAATGCCATTTGGTTTATGTAATGCTCCTGCCACTTTCCAACGTTGTATGATGTCTATTTTTCAAGGGCTCATCGAAGATATAATGGAGGTTTTTATGGATGATTTTTCTGTATTTGGGTCTTCATTTGATTCTTGTCTTGTTAATCTACCTCGTGTTTTGCAGAGGTGTCAAGATGCTAACCTTGTTCTAAACTGGGAGAAGTGTCACTTCATGGTGACGGAAGGCATCGTCCTAGGGCACAAAGTCTCTCAAAAAGGATTGGAGGTGGATAGGGCTAAAATAGCTGCCATTGAACAACTGCCACCCCCCACCAATGTGAAAGGAGTTAGAAGCTTCCTAGGGCATGCAGGGTTTTACAGGAGATTTATTAAAGATTTTTCTAAAATTGCTAAACCCTTGAGTAATTTACTAGAAAAGGAAGCTAAGTTTATTTTTGATGATGCATGTCTACTAGCTTTAAATACTCTGAAGGAAAGACTAATTGCTGCACCTATTATTGTTGTACCAGATTGGAGTCAATCTTTCGAGATCATGTGTGATGCTAGTGACTATGCTTTAGGAGTTGTTCTAGGCCAATGTAGAGATAACATGTTTAGGGCAATTTATTATGCTAGTAGGACTCTTGATAATACTCAACAGAAATACACTACTACTGAAAAAGAACTACTAGCTGTTGTGTTTGCCCTTGATAAATTTAGATCATACTTGCTTGGCTCTAAAATAGTGGTGCATACTGACCATGCTGCTTTAAAGTATTTGTTTGTTAAGAAAGATTCTAAACCTAGGCTAATGAGGTGGATATTATTGTTACAGGAATTTGACTTAGAAATCAAAGACAGGAAAGGATGTGAAAATGTGGTTGCAGACCACTTATCTAGAATTGAGAATGAGGAAGCTAAATCATGGCCTCCAATTGTTGAGATGTTCCCTGATGAACAACTGTATCAGGTAAAAGATAGTTTGCCATGGTTTGCTGACATAGTTAATTATCTTGCAGGAGGACATTTACCACCTAACATGAACTATCAACAAAAGAAAAGATTTCTGCACAATGTTAAGTCTTACCATTGGGAGGACCCATTTCTCTACAAGGTTTGTGCTGACAATATGATAAGAAAGTGTGTGCCTCAAGAGGAAGTGGTAAGTATTCTAAATTCATGTCATGCCTCACCCTATGGAGGTCATTTTGGATCCACTAGAACTGCAGCCAAGGTACTTCAGTCAGGTTTTTATTGGCCATCCCTTTTTAAAGACTGTTATACCTTTGTTAAGTCATGTGATAGGTGCCAACGTACTGGCAATATTTCTAGACAACATGAGCTTCCAATGAAACCTATCTTGGAAGTGGAGTTATTTGATGTTTGGGGTATTGACTTTATGGGGCCTTTTCCTATTTCTTCTAATGGCTACTTATATGTTCTTGTTGCAGTAGATTATGTATCTAAGTGGGTAGAAGTCGTAGCCACTAGGACCAATGATGCTCGCACTGTTTTAAAATTCTTGCATAAAACCATTTTCACACGTTTTGGTACACCTAGAGCTATTATTAGTGATGAGGGTTCTCACTTTTGCAATAAACTGTTTGAATCCATGATGCAAAAATATAATGTTAATCATAAAATTGCTACAGCTTATCATCCTCAAACTAATGGTCTTGCTGACTTATCTAACAGGGAAATCAAGCAAGTTTTGGAAAAGACAGTCAAGACCAATAGGAAGGATTGGGCCCTTAAGCTCGATGATGCACTGTGGGCCTACCGCACAGCTTTTAAAACTCCAATTGGTACTTCCCCGTATAGGTTGGTGCTTGGAAAGGCTTGTCACTTACCGGTAGAGCTCGAGCATAGAGCTTATTGGGCCATCAAGAAGCTGAACATGGATTTCGAGAAAGTCGGTGAGAAACGCCTCTTAGAACTAAATGAGATGGAGGAGTTCCGTGCTCAAGCTTATAAGAATGCCAAACTTTACAAAGAGCGCACTGCGAGATGGCATGACAAGAAGATCACCCCACGAACCTTCCTTCCAGGACAAAGAGTATTACTTTTTAACTCACGTTTACGCTTGTTTCCAGGAAAGCTTAGGACACGATGGTCGGGACCCTTTATCATTTTCAAGGTATCCCCACACGGAGATGTGGAACTACAAGGTAACGATGGAACAACCTTCAAAGTGAATGGTCAACGACTGAAGCACTACATCGGTGATGAAGAACGAGTACTTGAGAACCTGGCTTTCACTGCATGATCCATTAGTCCCGTCTAGCTAAAAGACGTTAAACCAAGCACTTATTGGGAGGCAACCCAATTTTATTGCTTTCTTTACTTTTCCTTTTAGTTCATAAATCTTGGAGTCACTCATATGCTTTATCTCTCAGGAACGTGGTTCATCACACAAAGTACTCCTTACACCAAGCCTGTTTGGTGGCTTCCCGCTTGCTCCCAGGCTTGCTCTTTCCTTGCTAGATGCTCTTATGCATTGGGGACAATGCATGATTCTAAGTTTGGGGTGGGAGGTGTCTTTCGTACTTTTGTGTGTTTTCTTATCCTGCTATGCATGTTAGTGAAGGTTTTAATGATCATATGCATGTCAATGTTCTTTTGTGTGTTTTCTTATCCTGCTATGCATGTTCTTTTGTGTGTTTTCTTATCTTGCTATGCATGTTAGTGAAGGTTTTAATGATCATATACATGTCAATTTTTTGAAACAATTTTTTGAAAAAAAAAAAATTTTTTTTGAAAATTTTGGAACTTTCAAGGTTAATTAGAATGTTGTTTATGGTTGTTGATAACTTGTAGAAATACAAGTTATTATAGCCTTTTTCATAGATAAATAGAGTTTAAATAGAGAAGCATGTGGTAATTAATGATAAATTCCATTAGTAAATCTTCCTTTGCGCTATACTCTTTACTTTTGATGAAGATATTGATTTTACCACTTGTTAAACCTAAAACGCATGTTTTAACGCAGGAATGCAGAAAATGCGCTGACGACTTATTAACGCAAGACGATACATTAGCAATCTGTTTTTCATGGACGCATGGTTTGAACGAAAGGCAAACAACCTGATGATGCGTTAACAACAACTCAACGCATAACTACGCATTAGCAACCTATGACGCGTTGATTTAGGCTAAACTATGCATGGACGCATAGACAACCGTAACAACAAGGCGCTGAGAATCAGATCGGAATCTTGAGAGATTGACGGATGATTGACAGACATGATTTGCGGCTTAAGTGGTGGATCTTAATTAGCCCGACAATCACGCAATCAGGCGAGATGGACGCAGTATCAATCTCGCCACCAATCAAGCAGATCTGCCATTAACTGCGATTTCAGCATCTATAAAAGGGCAGCTCTGCGAGAGGAGAAAGGTCGTTGATTCTCGGAAGGACTCCATAAGTGACAGCAGAGTTCTCTCAGACTTCAGCCGGAGACAAATAGCTCGAGAGAGAAGAGTCTTCCTTTCCGCCGCACCACTTCACAGCAAATCATCACGCTGCCATCCAGGCGATTCAAGACATTGACGCCTTCCTTTCTTTCTTGCTTAGTTTTCTTCTTGATTTTAGATTTGTAACAAGGAATTGAGCTTATCTAAAGTTGTATCAGTTTCATCAATACAATTATCTTCCATGTCTATTCATTTTTCTCATCTGTCCACTTTATACTTTCAAGTCATGAGTAACTAATCACTCGAGGGTCTAGGGTTGCGTTAGCATCTAACTAGGGACCGCAGTGTAACTATTCTAACTTGTCAATTGCGAGCTTAATCCGATGCTTATATCCATCTGACAAATCGATATAAGCAATAATAATCAAACTGCTCGAGAGGGTAAGTGATTGTGGAACTCAATTGACAAGGGCCAAGTAGTGTTACCTGTCTCCAGGGACAACCTTGGTTCTTAACACTCTTCTATGCGTTATAGACATATAACGCATAGCGGCTGACAACCGGGAGAAGAGTCGCAAGTATGAATAGAGTACTACTGTGCGTTTCCGATGTTAGATGTTAATCAACCCGAACCCTTTTCTTTATCCATTCATACACATTTTAGTTGAACTTGCTGTGCCGCATGCTTTCCATATTCCACAACTGTTAGTCTAGTGTACAAACATCTGCTTTCTTTAGATTAAAAAAAAACCAAATTCAAACAATTGTTGGTTACCTCTGTAACGCATGCAATCCAATTAAAACCAAATCAATATAATCCCTGTGTTCGACCTCGGACTCACCGAGAACACCTATTACCTTACTTATACTTGGGTAGAGGAGTAGGAAAACTTGACAAAACCAACGCATCATAGCAGACAGCATTGCATGATTAATACATGATATGTTGAACGCATAGCCATATATTATAGCACCTTGCGTTAGGTTGTTTTACACATAAAAATACAATCAACAGTTGTGTGCCTTGATGTTGATTGCCCATGATGAGATTCGAATTTGCATGATAGATGACTTATTGTGGAAATAAAATAGCACTATCTTGAGTTAAATTCATTTAAGTCCCTCTTAAAATCTCTCATATTCTTGAGCACGTAGCCACTTTTATTTAGAATCTTCAACTGAAAAAAAGGATTAAGTTGGGTGTATTTGGTTGTCACTTCGAAATGCCCCACCGGTTAGAGAGTGGAAATGCATGATAGCTTGTAATCTTAGACTAAGGAAAAAGAAAAGAGTATGTGTGCCTTGATGTTGATTGCCCATGATGAGATTCGAATTTGCATGATAGATGACTTATTGTGGAAATAGAATAGCACTATCTTGAGTTAAATTCATTTAAGTCCCTCTTAAAATCTCTCATATTCTTGAGCACGTAGCCACTTTTATTTAGAATCTTCAACTAAAAAAAAGGATTAAGTTGGGTGTATTTGGTTGTCACTTTGAAATGCCCCACCGGTTAGAGAGTGAAAATGCATGATAGCTTGTAATCTTAGACTAAGGAAAAAGAAAAGAGTATACATGCCTTGAGAAAAGAAAAAGTGTACACAAATTATATGAGCTTTATTTGTCTATCTTTTTAAATGTTAAACTTGTAATGAGTATGCATGGATAGGGGTAAAAAGAGCTGCCTTTGCTATGATCAGTAAGGACGCCTGGGAATTGACTAGGTACGAGTCTCTACAGTGAATGTGTGAAATCTAGTGCCTCTAGGTAAAAGAATGCAAGTTTGGGCCCATGAAAAAAATATATATGATTGAAAGGTACCTTAGTGGACATATTACTCACTTGAATGCATGAAAGCTTGAAGATTGGTGCATGAGCTAGAGTAGGGGGAAACTAAAGAAACTCTCTTAAGTCCTAATTTGAGCTCTAGTATTTTAAATTGAAGGAGGCTTGCACACACACACATGGGAGATAGCAAGATTTGGCCTTGAATAATTATAACAATGTAGATATGCTTGCATGTTTCTACTTAAGCTCTGAATGCTATTCTCTGAGACATGAGTCAATTGCACACTTCTTCATCTAAAACTCCCTATTATTTGATTTTATTCGTTGCTCGGGACTAGCAAATCTCTAAGTTTGGGGTGTTGATAAGCACTTGAAAAGTGCTTTATATTCTCTCAAATTAAGGGAGTTTTATATTAGATTTCACTTGTTTGCTAGTGATTTTCAGGTTAAAACGAGGAAAATTAGAAGAAACGACTAAAAGATCAAAACCGAGCAAGAATACGGCGAAAAAGAGCTGAAAAACGCATCCTTGTTGAAATGCATGATGCGTCGCGGTGCTAAGACAGCGCTGCCGCGGCGCTGAAGCAGAAAAGAATCAGCATGGACGCAGAGTAGCATCGCGGCGCCGAGAAGGCGCTGCCTCGACGCATCCTTGGTGAACGCAAGACAGCGTCGCGGCGCTGGACGGCGCTGCCGCGACGCTAAAACCCGAGAGCAACTTATTTTTGGTCGCAACCCTAGCGCCGCGGCGCCAGCGTTAATTAAACAAAAATTTTGTATTTTAGGTTAAATTTTTGGCGGCCAA
>CM065546.1:16660000-16700000 GCA_033088355.1 Citrullus amarus
ACCAACCTTCGAGGGTAATGGAAGGTTCGAAATGAAGCCAGTGATGTTGCAAATGCTGCAAGCCGCAGGGCAGTTTGGGGGTGCAACGGGTGAAGATCCACATGCACACCTGAAGAGCTTCTTGGAAATCTGCAGTGCATTTCTGATGGCTGGAGTACCGCAAGATAGCATCAGACTGACGCTATTCCCATTTTCTCTCAGAGATGAGGCAAGACAGTGGGCGTATTCATTTGAACCTGGTGAGATTACAACTTGGGGTAAAATGGTTGAAAAGTTCATGCAGAAATACTTTCCTCCGACGGTAAGTGCAAAGAGGCGACGAGACATTGTCACCTTCGAGCAAAAGGACTCGGAGACGCTTAGTGAAGCATGGGCCCGGTTTAAAAGGCTGGTAAGGAATTGTCCCCATAACGGTATCCCTGATTGTGTACAGATGGAGATTTTCTATGGAGGACTGAATAAGACATCACAATCAGTGGCTGACACCTCTGGAGCAGGAGGTTTGATGGACAAGACTTACACACAAGCCAAGGAGATCCTCGACAGAATTTCGAGGAATACTGATGAATGGGTGGATGATGGATACGGATCCAGGTATATGGATAAAAGACGATCGCAAGCTGGAATGATTGAAACGGATGTGACCAGTAACCTTTCAGCTCAGATCGCCAACATGACATCCTTGGTGCAAACCATTGCGTTGAACAACCAAGGTGAAACCGTTGCATCAATGGACGCAATGAACACGGTAAATGCAACAGCGTCTGTAAGCTGTGTGCAATGCGGTGAGGGCCATTTGTATGATATGTGTCCCTACAACCCACAGTCTGTTTGCTATGTTCAGAACAACCCGTATTCCAAGACTTATAATCCGGGTTGGAGGAACCATCCTAACTTTGGATGGGGAGGAAACCAATCACAGACGCAGGGTGCTGGACAACAACCGCAGAGAAATAATAATCCCGTGTATAATCAAGGTGTTCAAGGGCATCAAGCGCAACGAAATCAGTCAGCAAATTCATCATCATCATCCCTAGAAGCACTTATGCGTCAAACGATTACTCAAAATGGAGAAACGCGTAAGTCGCTGGAAGCGATGCTCCAAAATCAGATGGGATAGATAAAAAGCCATGCCATTGCAATTAGAAATCTGGAACTTCAAGTGGGACAAATGGCAAGTGAGCGCAATGTCAGACCCCAAGGAGCATTGCCTAGTAATACCGAAGCCCCACGAGGTAACGGTAAGGAACAATGTCAAGCTGTGACATTGAGGAGTGGGAAAGTTCTTCCCACTGAACCGCAAGATCAAAGGATGCAAGGAAATCTGTAGCCTCAAATCACTCCACTACAAACTCCCGCAACATCTATCCATGAACCGCAATCTTCATCCACAACCACAACATCTCAAGCACAAGAAAATGGAAAGGGGAGAGAAAAAGCAACGCAGGCAAACCCTGCGTTGGTATCTCAGAATACCAATCCCCTTATGCATCCGCCCTTAACTCAACGCCTAAAGAAGAAGAATGATGAGGGTCAATTCAGAAAATTCCTGGACGTTCTCAAACAACTTCACATCAACATTCTGTTGGTGGAAGCCCTGGAACAAATGCCGAGTTATGTCAAATTCTTGAAAGACATACTATCCAAGAAAAGAAGGCTCGGAGAGTTTGAGACAGTCGCATTGACGCGGGAATGCAGCGCATTGTTTAAAAGCAATATCCCCGCTAAAATGAAAGATCCAGGGAGTTTCACATTGCCCTGTTCGATAGGAGGAATGGACGTAGGTCAGGCACTATGCGACTTAGGGGCCAGCATCAATTTAATGCCACTGTCTATATTCAAGAAGTTGGGTATAGGGGAAGCACGGCCAACTATAGTCACACTTCAGCTCGCTGACCGTTCCATTAAGCATCCAGAGGGGAAAATCGAGGATGTTCTTGTGAAGGTGGATAAATTTATCTTCTCGGCTGACTTCATAATTCTGGATTATGAAGCTGACAGAGAGGTGCCCATCATCTTGGGAAGACCTTTCTTAGCTACTGGACGCACCCTGATTGACGTCCAGGAAGGGGAGCTAACCATTCGAGTGGATGACCGGCAGGTAAAATTTAATGTGTTTAATGCGTTGAAGTATCCTGATGATTTTCATTCTTGCCAGATGATCGAAGAGATAACTGAAGAAAAGGAAAGCATCATCGACGCATATGCGGAAAATGAAACCCTGTTGGATGAACTGGATGAAGAAAGAGAGGCGGAAATAAATATAATCTCCAATGCAAGCTTCGAACGGTTAGACTTAGGCAACAAAACAACGGAGAAAACAAAGCCGTCCTTAGAAGAGCCACCAACCCTTGAGCTTAAGACACTGCCAACGCATTTAAAGTATGCATATCTGGGGGAAGAAAGCACGCTACCGGTCATCATATCCTCTGCGTTGACGACAGAATGTGAAAAGGCTTTGCTGGATATCCTGAAAAACCATATCAAAGCCATAGGATGGACCCTAGCGGATATTAGAGGAATAAGCCCTTCATACTGCATGCATAAAATTCGGTTGGAAGAGGGTAGGGATGGTTCAGTTGAGAGGCAACGCAGGCTCAACCCCACAATGAAGAAGGTTGTAAAGAAAGAGATAATCAAATGGCTCGACGCAGGGGTCATTTATCCGATCTCCGACATCAGCTGGGTGAGCCCAGTTCAGTGTGTACCAAAGAAAGGAGGGATGACAGTGATCATGAACAGCAAGAATGAATTGATTCCAACACGAACGGTCACTGGCTGGCGCATCTGTATGGACTACCGCAAGCTGAATGCGGCAACAAAGAAGGACCATTTTCCACTGCCATTCATCGACCAGATGCTAGATAGGCTGGCAGGTAATGAATTTTTCTGCTTCCTGGACGGATATTCCAGCTATAACCAAATCATGATAGCTCCGGAAGATCAAGAGAAGACGACGTTCACATGTCCATATGGTACCTTTGCGTTCAGACGCATGCCATTCGGGCTATGTAACGCACCAGGGACGTTCCAAAGGTGCATGATGGCAATATTTTCTGACTCTTTGGAACAATCAGTAGAGGTGTTTATGGACGACTTCTCAGTATTTGGAAAATCTTATGATGAATGCTTGACCAACCTAGAACGAGTGCTCAAACGATGCGAAGACACAAATCTAGTCCTCAACTGGGAAAAATGTCATTTTATGGTTACTGAGGGTATTGTGTTGAGGCATAAAATCTCCAAGGTTGGATTGGAAGTGGATCAGGCAAAGATAGATGCGATAGCAAAACTCCCAGCCCCCACAAATGTAAAGACATTGCGAAGTTTCCTAGGCCATGCGGGCTTTTATAGAAGATTCATTAAGGGATTCTCGCAAGTAGCAAAACCACTGAGCGAGTTGCTGGAAGTCAACAGGGAATTCAATTTCGACGGTAAATGCTTAAACGCATTCGAGTCTCTAAGGCAAGCTCTGATTTCAGCACCTATTTTAGTTGCACCTGACTGGTCTCTCCCGTTTGAATTAATGTGCGATGCAAGTAACCATGCGGTGGGAGCAGTACTGGGGCAGAGAAAAGAGAAAATTATGCACCCGATCTATTATGCTAGTAAAACACTGAATTCATCTCAGGAGAACTACACTACTACTGAGAAGGAAATGTTAGCCATAGTCCTTGCGGTTGACAAATTTAGAGCATACTTGATAGGGTCAAAGGTGACCATCTATAGTGATCATTCTGCGATCAAGTACTTGATGGCGAAAAAGGACGCAAAGCCTAGACTTATCCGTTGGGTCCTGCTGTTGCAAGAATTCGATTTGGAGATTAAAGATAGAAAGGGAACCGAGAATCAGGTTGCGGACCACCTATCTCGGTTGGAAAATAAAGAGGTCGAGGAGAGTTGGAGTGATATAGAGGAACGATTCCCAGACGAGCATGTAATGAACGCAGAGAGTCAAGAACCGTGGTACGCAGACATAGTCAACTATCTGGTTTGCAACCAATGGCCTGAAGAATTCAACGCTCAACAAAAAAAAAAAGCTCCGACATGAAAGTAAGTTCTACTACTGGGATGAGCCATATCTATACAGACTTGGCCCTGACCACATACTACGTCGATGCGTTCCAGAATATGAAACGCATAGCATTTTGAGAAGCTGTCATGAAGCACCTTACGGAGGACACTTTGGAGGGCAGAGAACAGCTGCAAAGGTGCTGCAAAGTGGGTATTTCTGGCCCACATTATTCAAAGACGCAAGGGCATATGCGGTAGCTTGCGATCGTTGTCAGAGATTAGATGAAATAACAAAGATCAAGTAGCAACTGCCTATCACCCGCAAACAAACGGCCAAACTGAAATAACCAACTGGGAGATCAAGTCCATACTTGAAAAGGTCGTGAGCACATCAAGGAAGGACTGGACGGAGAGATTATTAGATGAAGCTCTATGGGCCTACAGAACGGCATTCAAAACACCGATAGGCATGTCACCCTATGCGCTGGTGTTTGGTAAAGCATGCCATCTCCCACTTGAGCTGGAGCACAAGGCCATCTGGGCCATGAAAAAGCTTAATTTAGACCAGGAGGCAAGCGGAGAAGCCAGAAAGCTTCAACTAAATGAACTTCTGGAGTGGAGGCATTCAGCTTATGAAAACGCAAAGCTGTACAAAGAAAGGACCAAGAAATGGCACGACAAAAACATCAGTAAGAAAATTCTATACGTCGGCTAGAAGGTCCTATTATTTAATTCAAGGTTGCGTTTGTTTCCAGGTAAGCTGAAGTCTCGATGGTCGGGGCCATTCATAATCAAGGAAGTGTTCCTGCATGGTGCGGTCATGCTGACAAATGAAAATGGAACCACATCCTTCAAGGTCAATGGACAAAGGGTAAAGCCCTACCATAGTGAAGAGTTCGAAATTAACAAGACCTCCATTGACCTACGCGAGTGCTGATGTGGCACTTTTGTGTGTTAACCGCAAGTGTACGGGTCAAGTTATAATATAAAACGGTTAAGTCCAAGTATCGTTTCGACTAGAGATCCAATTGTGAAGGTTTAAGTTATTTAGCTATTCTAGAATTGAATCAATTTTATTTAAGGATTGGAATTCAACTTTTGTTTTTGGGAAAAAGAAAAATCAAGCAAGAAAATATCAAAGGGAGAATTGCAAGAGTCAAAGAGAGTTCTAGGGTTTCAATTCCTTGTTTGTTTCATCATGCAAAATTATAGATTTCATGGACTTAATTCTTATGCCTAAGTCTAGAAACTTTATTCCAAGTTATCTTCTCTCAAAGACAACTCTTTCTCATGCAACTTGATTGATGATTAATCTCTTAAAACCAATACAAAATTACATGGCATTAAAACAAGTCTTTAGCAACTTTCATTGTAAACCTAACTACTCTCGTGATAGATTAACAACGATTCATTATTATAGATCAAATTAAATATATAATCTCTCGATCATACATCTAACCTAACATGTGAAGGTGGCCAATCTTTAAGAATTAAACACAATAACAATGAAAAGCATATTTATTTGAACAAAACCATTAGTTTACAAAATTATCATGAGTTTACAAACAATTCATCAAAAACCCTAAAACCAAAGAGTTTAGCCACTCATAGCGTAAAGCAACATATTGATAAAAAAAGAATCAAAGAAAGAGTGTAAAGAATAGGGAAACTCTACTGAAAAGAGGTTCTTGATTGAAGCAGCACCGTCACGAACTCCTTGGCTCTTGCGTCGGACTTCGAAGGGCACCAAAATTATCTCAAACTCTTTTCCTCTTCCTTGCGGCTAACTCACTCTTGGAACTCTAGCTTAATTCTCACCTTTTTGAATCGTTCTCTTGTTCTGCAACTTTCTTGATCTTCTTGATATTTCTCCCCCCTTTTGGCTGCTAAAAACCCCTCATTTTATAGAGTTTGGCCGCCCAAAATTTGACCTAAACTACAAAACTTGCGTTTAAATTAACGCTGGCGCCGCGGCAGCGCCGTCCCAGCGCCGCGACGCTGTCTTGCGTCCATGCTGATGCGTTTCTGCTTCAGCGCCGCGGCAGCGCTGCCTTAGCGCCGCGGCACATCATGCGTTTCACTCAAGGATGCGTTTTTCAGCACTTTTTCGCCATATTCTTGCTCGGTTTTGATCTTTTAGTCGTTTCTTCTAATTTTCCTCATTTTAACCTGAAACTCACTAGCAAACAAGTGAAATCTAATATAAAACTCCCTTAATTTGAGAGAATATAAAGCACTTTTCAAGTGCTTATCAAGTGCAATGACTGAGCTTGCGTCGAAAGGTCCCTGCATTGCCGAATGCCTACATTTCCAGGGACGCTTTCTTTTACCCTTGCTTTATTTTATTTGAATTTGTTAAATTATTTAATTGTATGTTATTGTATTTTGCTTCCTTGTTTCTGTTTGTATTTTGTGTTTAGCATATATTGAATTTTTTTTATTCAGTTTATAAATGTAAATGAGATAAGCATGAAAGTAGGAGCCGAATTTGTGAATGATCTTTTATTCATGCATGCGTCCAACGCATAAAGTAAACTATGCGTTCATCGATAAACGATTTCTGTGTTTATCGAATTAAGGTTAGAGGAAAGGTAGAGCTGTACATATTTTGTCAAACGCATCATACTTAACTTACAATGCATAATCTAACCTTAGAACCAGACGTTCATCAGTATGCGTTCATTATTAGTCCAACTGCGTTTAGAGAGAGCACTAGGTGAAACGTAGATGTCTTCTCAACCTACGCGTCTTTCCTAAAAAAAACACTCAAGTGCCAAAAACACTCAAGTGCTTTGTGTGCGTCAATTAGCCGCCCATTACACGTGATGGGTGTGCGGCTCAAGGAAATTTGCCTTGATCAGTGGGATTTCGATATCGCGTATCCGAATTAATTACCGACGGCTAAATTAATCCTTTATAAACGCGATTCGATTTCCCATTTTCCATTTTCGAAACCTTTCTTCTTTCTTAAACCTCCAGCGATCTGCATTCTCGCTGCAATCTTATGTCTAACCAGCCCAACCCACAAAATCAAACCAGTTCCCCAAGACCTTCTTCATCATCTACACCCAACCCTCGATTTCCATTCTTCTCTCCACCCACATTTTATCCTTCCAGACATGTGAGGCCTTCTGCTTCTCCAGTCAGACCACAAAATCCAAACCCACCGGTTATCCCTAACTTCTCCGTGTCTAGAATCCGGGGCCACTGCCTAGAGACCACCCATCTACCCATTTTTCCGGTCATTCGCCAGAATCCCTACCCGTCCACCAGTAGTCGACGACTCCGACGACTGTGTGGAAATTCTGAACATCCGTCCTTTGAGCCAAATCAACCCAATCCCTACCCCAAAACCCAAAAGCCGAGTCAAGTCCTGCATTTCCCGGCCCAGGATGAAGAACATGAAGGAATTCTCTGCCGCAAACTACAATGTCGGAAGCCAGAGGTTAAGCACAGAGAACTCTGAGGCTGAGCAACCTGTTCCTGGAACGGTGCGCGATGAAGCCAGTACACTGCACGGTAGCAGTGAGGTGCGCCGAAGGGAAGAGAGGGATGTTTTCGGCGACATCTTAGAAAGGATAGCTCAAGAGGAGAGGGAGGCAAAGGGTCAAGAGGACGGGGAGGTTAACCAACCCTTGCCCCTATCCCGTCCAGCAAGCACTAGAGGGACAGAAGAGATGGGAAGAATTGAAGAAGAAGAGGTGGCTGTCACCGTCGGGGAAGTGAACTCAGCGAAATCCCCAGACGAGTGGATAGCTCAGATTTTGAGCGGGCTGCGAGATCCAATGGACGCAACCGTCTCAAATGCACGAAGGGAATCACCCTCGTCGGTAAAGGAGGTCCAGAGTCAGCTGAAGGAGACTCGAGAGGGTGAAAACAATGGGGGAGATAAGGAAGGAGAGGCTGCCTACAGCAAGGAGAACGTAGGCGAGCAAAGAGAAACGCAAGGGTCTGTCCCTGCGTCAATGAGTCCTGAGGAGATGACATTGGACTCCAATGAAGGACCAATAAGAAATGTTGTGATGGCCGCAGAGGCCAAGAGGAAAAGAGTTGAAGAAGAGGATGAGGTACCCCTACTGAGGAAGAAACGAAGGGTATCACCGGAGGTTGCAAAGGATGAAGAGCCGAAAAGCACAGACCAAGGAGATAGACCTGAGTCTCCAGTTGCGGCCACATCCTTTAATCGGCTGGCAGAGAAAGAGAGGAAGAAGAGGGCCAAGTTGAGAAAGGAGCTCAGGGCCCTGAGAAAAGGAGTTGAGAAAATAGCCAAAGACACATTGGCTAAAAAGAGGGCCAAGTTGAGAAAGGGGCAAGGGTTGGTTGACCTCCCCGTCCTCTTGACCCTTTTCCTCCCTCTCCTCTTGAGCTATCCTTTCTAAGATGTCGCCGAAAACATCCCTCTCTTCCCTTCGACGCACCTCACTGCTACCGTGCAGTGTACTGGCTTCATCGCGCACCGTTCCAGGAACAGGTTGCTCAGCCTCGGAGTTCTCTGCGCTTAACCTCTGGCTTCCGACATTGTAGTTTGCGCAGAGAATTCCTTCATGTTCTTCATCCTAGGCCGAGAAATGTAGGACTTGACTCGGCTTTTGGGTTTTGGGGTAGGGATTGGGTTGATTTGGCTCAAAGGACGGATGTTTAGAATTTCCACACAGTCGTCGGAGTTGTCGACTACTGGTGGACAGGTAGGGATTCTGGCGAATGGCCGGAAAAATGGGTAGATGGGTGGTCTCTAGGCAGTGGCCTAGATTCTAGACGCGGAGAAGTTAGGGATAACCGGTGGGTTTGGATTTCGTGGTCTGACCGGAGAAGCAGAAGGCCTCACAGGTTTGGAAGGATAAAATGTGGGTGGAGAGAAGAATGGAAATCGAGGGTTGGGTGTAGATGATGAAGAAGGTCTTGGGGAACTGGTTTGATTTTGTGGGTTGGGCTGGTTAGACATAAGAATGCAGCGAGAATACAGATCACCGGAGGTTGAAGAAAGAAGAAAGGTTTCGAAAATGGAAAATGGGAAATCGAATCGCGTTTATAAAGGATTAATTTAACCGTCGATAATTAATGCGATACGCGATATCGAAATCCTGATTCTCAGGTGGACTAATAATGAACGCATACTGATGAACGCCTGGTTCTCAGGTTAGATTATGCGTTGTAAGTTAAGTATGATGCGTTTGACAAAATATGTACAGCTCTACCTTTCCTCTAACCTTAATTCGATAAACACAGAAATCGTTTATCGATGAACGCATAGTTTACTTTATGCGTTGGACGCATGCATGAAGAAAAGATCATTCACACATTCGGCTCCTACTTTCATGCTTATCTCATTTACATTTATAAACTGAATTAAAAATTCAATATATGCTAAACACAAAATACAAACAGAAACAAGAAAGCAAAATTCAATAACATACAATTAAATAATTTAACAAATTCAAATAAAATAAAGCAAGGTTAAAAGAAAGCGTCCCTGGAAATGTAGGCATTCGGCAACGCAGGGACCTTTCGACACAAGCTCAGTCATTGCACTTGCGTAGGTCAATGGAGGTCTTGTTAATTTCGAACTCTCCACTATGGTAGGGCTTTACCCTTTGTCCATTGACCTTGAAGGATGTGGTTCCATTTTCATTTGTCAGCATGACCGCACCATGCGGGAACACTTCCTTGATTATGAATGGTCCCGACCATCGAGACTTCAGCTTACCTGGAAACAAACGCAACCTTGAATTAAATAACAGGACCTTTTGGCCGACGTATAGAGTTTTCTTACTGATGTTTTTGTCGTGCCATTTCTTGGTCCTTTCTTTGTACAGCTTTGCGTTTTCTTAAGTTGAATGACTCCACTCCAGGAGTTCATTTAGTTGAAGCTTTCTGGCTTTTCCGCTTGCCTCCTGGTCTAAATTGAGCTTCTTCATGGCCCAGATGGCCTTGTGCTCCAGCTCAAGTGGGAGATGGCATGCTTTACCAAACACCAGCGCATAGGGTGACATGCCTATCGGTGTTTTGAATGTCGTTCTGTAGGCCCATAGAGCTTCATCTAATCTCTCCGTCCAGTCCTTCCTTGATGTGCTCACGACCTTTTCAAGTATGGACTTGATCTCCCGGTTGGTTATTTCAGCTTGGCCGTTTGTTTGTGGGTGATAGGCAGTTGCTACCCTGTGCGAGACATTTAATTTCATAAGTAAATTAGTGATGATGCGATTTATAAAATGTGTACCTTCATCACTAATTATCGCCCTTGGTGTCCCAAATCGAGAGAAGATTTGCTTCTTTAAGAACTTGGACACTGTGTTTGCGTCATTCTTTGCACAGGCCGCTGCTTCTACCCACTTTGATACGTAGTCGACCGCTACTAAAATGTATTGATTGCCGCAAGAATGAGAGAATGGTCCCATGAAGTCGATTCCCCATACGTCGAACAACTCAACTTCCAGCATAGAATTCAGAGGCATCTCATTCCGGTTGGAAATGTTGCCTGTTCTCTGACAACGATCGCAAGCTACCGCATATGCCCTTGCGTCTTTGAATAATGTGGGCCAGAAATACCCACTTTGCAGCACCTTTGCAGCTGTTCTCTGCCCTCCAAAGTGTCCTCCGTAAGGTGCTTCATGACAGCTTCTCAAAATGCTATGCGTTTCATATTCTGGAACGCATCGACGCAGTATGTGGTCAGGGCCAAGTCTGTATAGATATGGCTCATCCCAGTAGTAGAACTTACTTTCATGTCGGAGCTTTTTCTTTTGTTGAGCGTTGAATTCTTCAGGCCATTGGTTGCAAACCAGATAGTTGACTATGTCTGCGTACCACGGTTCTTGACTCTCTGCGTTCATTACATGCTCGTCTGGGAATCGTTCCTCTATATCACTCCAACTCTCCTGGACCTCTTTATTTTCCAACCGAGATAGGTGGTCTGCAACCTGATTCTCAGTTCCCTTTCTATCTTTAATCTACAAATCGAATTCTTGCAACAGCAGGACCCAACGGATAAGTCTAGGCTTTGCGTCCTTTTTCGCCATCAAGTACTTGATCGCAGAATGATCACTATAGATGGTCACCTTTGACCCTATCAAGTATGCTCTAAATTTGTCAACCGCAAAGACTATGGCTAACATTTCCTTCTCAGTAGTAGTGTAGTTCTCCTGAGATGAATTCAGTGTTTTACTAGCATAATAGATCAGGTGCATAATTTTCTCTTTTCTCTGCCCCAGTACTGCTCCCACCGCATGGTTACTTGCGTTGCACATTAATTCAAACGGGAGAGACCAGTCAGGTGCAACTAAAATAGGTGCTGAAATCAGAGCTTGCCATAGAGACTCGAATGCGTTTAAGCATTTACCGTCAAAATTGAATTCCCTGTTGACTTCCAGCAACTCGCTCAGTGGTTTTGCTACTTGCGAGAATCCCTTAATGAATCTTCTATAAAAGCCCGCATGGCCTAGGAAACTTCGCAAATTCTTTACATTTGTGGGGGCTGGGAGTTTTGCTATCGCATCTATCTTTGCCTGATCCACTTCCAATCCAACCTTGGAGATTTTATGCCCCAACACAATACGCTCAGTAACCATAAAATGGCATTTTTCCCAGTTGAGGACTAGATTTGTGTCTTCGCATCGTTTGAGCACTCGTTTTAGGTTGGTCAAGCATTCATCATAAGATTTTCCAAATACTGAGAAGTCGTCCATAAACACCTCTACTGACTGTTCCAAATAGTCAGAAAATATTGCAATCATGCACCTTTAGAACGTCCCTGGTGCGTTACATAGCCCGAATGGCATGCGTCTGAACGCAAAGGTACCATATGGACATGTGAACGTCGTCTTCTCTTGATCTTCCAGAGCTATCATGATCTGGTTATAGCCGGAATACCCGTCCAGGAAGCAAAAAAATTCATTACCTGCCAGCCTATCTAGCATCTGGTCGATGAATGGCAGTGGAAAGTGGTCCTTCTTTGTTGCCGCATTCAGCTTGCAGTAGTCCATACAGATGCGCCAGCCAGTGACCGTTCGTGTTGGAATCAGTTCGTTCTTGCTGTTCATGATCACTGTCATCCCTCCTTTCTTTGGTACACACTGAACTGGGCTCACCCAGCTGCTGTTCGGAGATCGGATAAATGACCCCTGCGTCGAGCCATTTGATTATCTCTTTCTTTACAACCTTCTTCATTGCGAGGTTGAGCCTGCGTTGCCTCTCAACTAAACCATCCTTACCCTCTTCCAACCGAATTTTATGCATGCAATATGAAGGGCTTATTCCTCTAATATCCGCTAGGGCCATCCTATGGCTTTGATATGGTTTTTCAGGATATCCAGCAAAGCCTTTTCACATTCTGCCGTCAACGCAGAGGATATGATGACCGGTAGCGTGCTCTCTTCCCCCAGATATACATACTTTAAATGCGTTGGCAGTGTCTTAAGCTCAAGGGTTGGTGGCTCTTCTAAGGACGGCTTTGTTTTCTCCGTTGTTCTGTTGCCTAAGTCTAACCGTTCGAAGCTTGCATTGGAGATTATATTTATTTCCGCCTCTCTTTCTTCATCCAGTTCATCCAGCAGGGTTTCATTTTCCGCACATGCGTCGATGATGCTTGCCTTTTCTTCAGTTATCTCTTCGATCATCTGGCAAGAATGAAAATCATCAGGATACTTCAACGCATTAAACACATTAAATTTTACCTGCTGGTCATCCACTCGAATGGTTAGCTCCCCTTCCTGGATGTCAATCAGGGCGCGTCCAGTAGCTAAGAAAGGTCTTCCCAAGATGATGGGCACCTCTCTGTCAGCTTCATAATCCAGAATTATGAAGTCAGCCGGGAAGATAAATTTATCCACCTCACAAGAACATCCTCGATTTTCCCCTCTGGATGCTTAATGGAACGGTCAACGAGCTGAAGTGTGACTGTAGTTGGTCGTGCTTCCCCTATACCCAACTTCTTGAATATAGACAGTGGCATTAAATTGATGCTGGCCCCTAAGTCGCATAGTGCCTGACCTACGTCCATTCCTCCTATCGAACAGGGCAATGTGAAACTCCCTGGATCTTTGTTTTTAGCGGGGATATTGCTTTTAAACAATGCGCTGCATTCCCGCGTCAATGCGACTGTCTCAAACTCGCCGAGCCTTCTTTTCTTGGATAGTATGTCTTTCAAGAATTTGACATAACTCGGCATTTGTTCCAGGGCTTCCACCAACAGAATGTTGATGTGAAGTTGTTTGAGAACGTCCAGGAATTTTCTGAATTGACCCTCATCATTCTTCTTCTCTAGGCGTTGAGGAAAGGGCGGACGCATAAGGGGATTGGTATTCTGAGATACCAACGCAGGGTTTGCCTGCGTTGCTTTTTCTCTCCCCTTTCCATTTTCTTGTGCTTGAGATGTTGTGGTTGTGGATGAAGATTGCGGTTCATGGATAGATGTTGTGGGAGTTTGTAGTGTAGTGATTTGAGGATGCAGACTTCCTTGCATCCTCTGATCTTGCGGTTCAGTGGGAAGAACTTTCCCACTCCTCAATGTCACAGCTTGACATTGTTCCTTACCGTTACCTCGTGGGGCTTCGGTATTACTAGGCAATGCTTCTTGGGGTCTGACATTGCGCTCACTTGCCATTTGTCCCACTTGAAGTTCCAGATTTCTAATTGCAATGGCATGACTTTTTATCTCTCCCATCTGATTTTGGAGCATCGCTTCCAGCGACTTATGCGTTTCTTCATTCTGAGTAATCGTTTGACGCATAAGTGCTTCTAGGGATGATGATGATGAACTTGCTGACTGATTTCGTTGCGCTTGATGCCCTTGAACACCTTGATTATACACAGGATTATTATTTCTCTGCGGTTGTTGTCCAACACCCTGCGTCTGTGATTGGTTTCCTCCCCATCCGAAGTTAGGATGGTTCCTCCAACCCGGATTATAAGTCTTGGAATACGGGTTGTTCTGAACATAGCAAACAGACCGTGGGTTGTAGGGACACATATCATACAAATGGCCTTCACCGCATTGCACACAGCTTACAGACGCTGTTGCATTTAACGTGTTCATTGCGTCCATTGATGCAACGGTTCCACCTTGGTTGTTCAACGCAATGGTTTGCAGCAAGGATGTCATGTTGCCGATCTGAGCTGAAAGGTTACTGGTCACATCCGTTTCAATCATTCCAGCTTGCGATCGTCTTTTATCCATATACCTGGATCCGTATCCATCATCCACCCATTCATCAGTATTCCTCGAAATTCTGTCGAGGATTTCCTTGGCTTGTGTGTAAGTCTTGTCCATCAAACCTCCTGCTGCAGAGGCGTCAGCCACTGATTGTGATGTCTTATTCAGTCCTCCATAGAAAATCTCCATCTGTACAAAATCAGGGATACCGTTATGGAGACAATTCCTTACCAGCCTTTTAAACTGGGCCCATGCTTCACTAAGCGTCTCCGAGTCCTTTTGCTCGAAGGTGACAATGTCTCGTCGCCTCTTTGCACTTACCGTCGGAGGAAAGTATTTCTGCATGAACTTTTCAACCATTTTACCCCAAGTTGTAATTTCACCAGGTTCAAATGAATACGCCCACTGTTTTGCCTCATCTCTGAGAGAAAATGGGAATAGCGTCAGTCTGATGCTATCTTGCGGTACTCCAGCCATCGGAAATGCACTACAGATTTCCAAGAAGCTCTTCAGGTGTGCATGTGGATCTTCACCCGTTGCACCCCCAAACTGTCCTGCGGCTTGCAGCATTTGCAACATCACTGGCTTCATTTCGAACCTTCCATTACCCTCAAAGGTTGGTTGTAGAATTCCTGGTGCAAAATTATATAAATTAGGCGACGCATACTCCCTCATTGGGCGATTTCTATCATGCGCCAAGAGAATCAGATTTGTATCATAATTTGCATGCTCTTGCGCATTTGCGTTCTGCCTGACCTCAGCTTGAGGAGCTTGAGGTTGATTGTTTTGAGCATCCATGTTCTCTTCAGTAGACTGATTGCTCCTTCTTTGCTTATTCTGTCTTATCCTTCTTCTGAAGGTCCTCTCAATCTCAGGGTCAATATCAAATGTCGGGTTATTCCCTTCACTCATATACTGTTAGAAGCCTCTGACAGAAGAGAAGCTTGCTATACTCCGTCAACTGAGGAATCCTGCAACACAATAATCCAAAGAAAATAATTAAATCAATGAATAATCCCGGCAACGGCGCAAAAAACTTGTTGTGGTATTTTTATGTGTAAAACAACCTAACGCAAGGTGCTAAAATATATGGTTATGCGTTTAACATGTCATGTTTTGATCATGCAATGTGTTCTATTATTATGCGTTGGTCTTGTCAAGTTTTCCTATTCCTCTACCCAAGTATAAGTAAAGTAATAGGTGTTCTCGGTGAGTCCGAGGTCGAACACAGGGATTATATTGATTTGGTTTTAATTGGATTGCATGCGTTACAGAGGTAACCAACAATTATTTGAATTTGTGTTTTTAATCTAAAGAAAGCAGATGTTTGTACACTAAACTAACAGTTGTGGAATATGGGAAGCATGCGACACAGCAAGTTCAGCTAAGATGTGTGTGAATGGATAAAAAAAAAAAGGGTTCGGGTTGATTAACATCTAACAACGGAGACGCACAGTAGTACTCTATTCATACTTGCGACTCTTCTCCCGGTTGTCAGCCGCTATGCATTATATGTCTATAACGCATAGGAGAGTGTTAAGAACCAAGGTTGTCCCCGTAGACAGGTAACACTACTTGGCCCTTGTCAATTGAGTTCCACAATCACTTACCCTCTCGAGCAGTCTGATTATTACTACTTATATCGATTTGTCAGATGGATATAAGCATCGGATTAAGCTCGCAATTGACAAGTTAGAAGAGTACTGCGGTCCCTAGTTAGATGCTAACGCAACCCTAGACCCTCGAGTGATTAGTTACTCATGGCTTGAAAGTATAAAGTGGACAGATGAGAAAAGTGAATAGACATGGAAGATAATTGTATTGATGAAATGGATACAACTTTAGATAAGCTCAATTCCTTGTTACAAATCTAAAATCAAGAAGAAAACTAAGCAAGAAAGAAAGGAAGGCGTCAATGTCTTGAGTCGCAAGTGGAAGCGTGATGATTTGCTGTGAAGTGGTGCGGCGGATGGAAGACTCTTCTCTCTCGAGCTATTTGTCTCCGGTTGAAGTCTAAAAGAACTCTGCTGTCACTTATGGAGTTCTTCCGAGAATCAACAACCTTTCTCCTCTCGCAGAGCTGCCCTTTTATAGATGCTGAAATCGCAGTTAATGGCAGATCTGCTTGATTGGTGGCGAGATTGATACTGCGTCCATCTCGCCTGATTGCGTGATTATCGGGCTAATTAAGATCCACCACTCAAGCCGCAAATCATGTCTGTCAATCATCCGTCAATCTCTCAAGATTCAGATCTGATTCTCAGCGCCTTGCCGTTACGGTTGTCTACGCGTCCATGCATAGTTTGGCCTATGTCAACGCGTCGTAGGTTTCTAATGCGTAGTTATGCGTTGAGTTGTTAACGCGTCGTCAGGATGTTTGCCTTCCATTCAGATCATGCGTCCATGAAGAACAGATTGGTAACGTATCGTCATGCGTTAATAAGTCATCAGCGCAACGTCTGCATTCCTGCGTGAAAACATGCGTTTTAGGCTTAACAAGTGGTAAAATCAATATTTTCATCAAAATTCAAAAGTATAACGCAAAGGAAGATTTATTAATGAAATTTATCATCAACTACCGCATGCTTCTCTTATTTAAACTTTATTAATGGAAGTTATCACCGCCTACAGCAAGGAGGACGTAGGCGAGCCACGTGAAACGCAAGGGTCTGTCCCTGCGTCTATCAGTCCTGAGGAGATGACCCTAGACTCCAATGAAGGACCGATCAGAAAAGTTGTGATGGCCGCAGAGGCCAAGAGAAAAAGAGAAGAGGAAGAGGAAGTGGTACCTCTGTTGAGGAAGAAACGAAGGGTATCACAAGAAACTGCCAAGGATGAAGAGCCCAAAAGCACAGAGCAAGGAGACAGTCCTGGGTCCCCAATTGCGGCCACATCCTTTGATAGGCTAGCAGAGAAGATGAAGAAGAAAAGGGCCAAGTTGAGGAAACAGCTCAGGGCCCTAAAAAAAGGAGCTAAGAAAATTGCCAAGGACGCATTGTCCGGAAAGAAGGCGCGCAAGGAAGTGCGGCCTCAAGAAGAAGGGGAGACGCATGGCCTTCCTGATCCTTAAATAGAAGAAGCCGCATTGGCATTTGAAGAGGAAATGAGGGAAGAAGAAAGAATAGAAAAAGCAGCCGAGGAGCTTGAGAGAGAACTACAAATTGAAGAAGATGAAGAGCTGGTTGCTAGAATAAAAGCCCAAGAAGAAGGGGAGGGCAAGAAGAAAAAGAAGAAGAAAAGTAGGAAGGAACGCATCGGGAGGATGCGAGGGAAGAACAAGGTGTTAGCACCTTGGAGAAGGAGAAGAAGAAAGAAAAGGAGGTGTCAGTCACCAAACTCCCAAGCACGCATGATGAGAAACGCAAAGGGAAGGAGAAGGTGACTGAAGCACCAGTTAAAGTGGCTGAGAGCAAGAAGAGAACTGTAAATGAGATTCCAGCTAAGGCCAAAGGAAAAGCGAAGGTGGCTGATGCGTCGCCACAAAAGAAGGAAGGAAAAGGGAGACGCAGCGCGTTCCCTGACTTGATGATTGAGGTGGGATTTTTCCCTGAAGAAGCCCCAGTGCCGCCATACATCACCGAAATTATTGACCACCACGGCTGGAGAAACTTCTATTCCAGCACCTCTTGGATCCAACCTGACGTAGTCCGAAGTTTTTACAATGGACGCATAGACGAAGAGGAAGACGTGGTGGTGGTGGATGAAACTGAAGTCCCATTCAACGCAAGGGAAATCAACGCTATATATCAGTTGAGGGACAACCCGGATGCGGAAGGAAACAAGATTATAGAATCAACTCCAACGGAGTTAATGGAGGACGCAATCCGGGTATTGGCGAAGCTAGGGGCTAAGTGGGATGTTTCACCCACAGGTATCAAAACGCTATCAGCTAACAGCCTAAGACCAGAGGCAAACCTGTGGGTGTACTTGGTGAAGAAGCGGCTGATCCCTACAACGCATGACAAGACAATGTCAAGGGATCGGGTGATGGCAGCTTATTGCATTATGCGTCGCATCACCCTTGATGTTGGACGCATAATTGCGGCGCAGATAAGAGAGGTGTTCAACAAGCCAAGAGGCCAACTATTTTTCCCAACTCTTATCATGAACTTATACGCCAATGCTTCCATCGAAGGGCCAACGGAAGTGTTAGACGCAGAGAAGATGATTGAAGTTAGTGGCGTAATCGCCCACAAGACTCTGCGTCGGTTGATGAGAGGATCACAATATCTACCAGAGCCTGCCAAGGCCACCAAAAGACCTCATCAACCCGTTCCGCCTCCAAAGCCGCAACCGCAGAAGAAGGGGAAGCCATCAAAGCTGAAACGCAAGGCCGTGGCAAGTCCTGATGCCACTAGCAGACCTTCCCCAACCTCAAGCCCTTCACCACCACTTCCATCAACCAGAAGAGAACCAACTCCACCTCTACCACCTCTTGAGACGCATCGCCCTAAGCCACCTCCACCTCCTCCTAAAACGCATCGCCCCAAACATCCAAAACCTCAACCTTCCGCAAAACCCTCTTCCCCAATAAGAGTTGATGACTCACACTTTGGGGATTTTGGCGCGACTTTTATGAGTCCATCATCCTCTGCGTTTGATGAAACTCCATCAACTCCCCCGTCTCAGCCAAACCCACCTCAACCACCAACGCAACCACAACCGCAAGAAGCCCAACTTGACCTCGAGTGGGAGACAGTGCAAACATATCTGCAGCAATCAATCTTGCGTCCAGTGATGCACTCATTGAATATGTTAGCACGCTGGCAGACGGAGCAGTTCCAATTCACATTGAATTACGTTCATCAACTGCTCTCGATCCGACCGGAAATCCCGCCCCCTAACATTCCAGAACACCTCCAACAGCCCCTTGTCTTCCCATCAAGGGTGATGCGACGCATAATGCAATATGCTGCCATCACCCGATCCTTTGATACTGTCTTGTCATGCGTTGTAGAGATCAGCCGCTTCTTTACCAAGTACACCCACAGGTTTGCCTCTGGTCTTAGGCTGCTAGCTGATAGCGTTTTTATACCTGTGGGTGAAACATCCCACTTAGCCCCTGGCTTCGCCAATACCTGGATTGCGTCCTTCATTAACTCCGTTGGAGTTGATTCTATAATCTTGTTTCCTTCCGCATCCGGGTTGTCCCTCAACTGATATATAGTGTTGATTTCCCTTGCGTTGAATGGGACTTCAGTTTCATCCACCACCACCACGTCTTCCTCTTCATCTATGCGTCCGTTATAAAAACTTCAGACTACGTCAGGTTGGACCCAAGAGGTGCTGGAACAGAAGTTTCTCCAGCTGTGGTGGTCAATAATTTCGGTGATGTATGGCGGCACTAGGGCTTCTTCAGGGAAAAATCCCACCTCAATCATCAAGTCAGGGAACGCTTTACGTCTCCCTTTTCCTTCCTTCTTTTGTGGCGACGCATCAGCCACCTTCGCTTTTCCTTTGGCCTTAGCTGGAATCTCATCCACAGTTCTCTTCTTGCTCTCGGCCACTTTAACTGGTGTTTCAGTCACCTCTTCCTTCCCTTTGCGTTTTTCCTTATGCGTGCTTGGGAGTTTGGTGACTGATACCTCCTTTTCCTTCTTCTTCTTCTTCTCCAAGGTGCTAACACCTTGTTCCTCTCTCGCATCCTGATGTGACACTTTTGTGTGTTAACCGCAAGTGTACGGGTCAAGCTATAATATAAAACGGTTAAGTCCGAGTATCGTTTCCACTAGAGATCCAATTGGGAAGGTTTAAGTTATTTAGCTATTCTAGAATTGAATCAATTTTATTTGAGGATTGGAATTCAAATTTTTGTTTTTGGGAAAAAGAAAAATCAAGCAAGAAAATATCAAAGGGAGAATTGCAAGAGTTCAAAGAGGGTTCTAGGGTTTCAAATCCTTGTTTGTTTCATCATGCAAAATTATAGATTTCATGGATTTAATTCTTATGCCTAAGTCTAGAAACTTTACTCCAAGTTATCTTCTCTCAAAGACAACTCTTTCTCATGCAACTTGATTGATAGTTAATATCTTAAAACCAATACAAAATTACATGGCATTAAAACTAGTCTTTAGCAACTTTCATTGTAAACCTAACTACTCTCGTGATAGATTAACAACGATTCATCGTTATAGATCAAATTAAATATATAATCTCTCGATCATACATCTAACCTAACATGTGAAGGTGGCCAATCTTCAAGAATTAAACAGAATAACAATGAAAAGCATATTTACTTGAACAAAACCATGAGTTTACAAAATTATCATGAGTTTACAAACAATTCATCAAAAACCCTAAAACTAAAGAGGTTAGCCACTCATAGCGTAAAGCAACATATTGATAAAAAATAATCAAAGAAAGAGTGTAAAGAATAGGGAAACTCTACTGAAAAGAGGTTCTTGATTGAGGCAGCACCATCACGAACTCCTTGGCTCTCGCGTCGGACTTCGAAAGGCACCAAAACTATCTCGAACTCTTTTCCTCTTCCTTGCGGCTAACTCACTCTTGGAACTCTAGCTGAATTCTCACCTTTTCGGATCGTTCTCTTGTTCTACAACTTTCTTGATCTTCTTGATCTTTTCTTCTCCCCTTTTGGCTGCTGAAAAGCCCTCATTTTATAGAGTTTGGCCGCCCAAAATTTAACCTAAAATACAAAACTTGCATTTAAATTAACGCTGGCGCCGCAGCGCTAGCGTAGCAACCAAAAATAAGTTGCTCTCGGGTTTTAGCGCCGCGACGCTGTCTTGTGTTCACCAAGTATGCGTTGAAGCAGCCCCTTCCCAGCGCTGCGATACTACTCTGTGTCCATGCTGATGCGTTTCTGCTTCAGCGCCGCGGCGCATCATGCGTTTCAATCAAGGATGCGTTTTTCAGCACTTTTTCGCCATATTCTTGCTCGGTTTTGATCTTTCAGCCGTTTCTTCTAATTTTCCTCGTTTTAACCTGAAAATCACTAGCAAACAAGTGAAATCTAATATAAAACTCCCTTAATTTGAGAGAATAATAGGCACTTTTCAAGTGCTTATCAACACCCCAAACTTAGAGATTTGCTAGTCCCGAGCAAAGAATAAAATCAAATAATAGGGAGTTTTAGATGAAGAAGTGTGCAATTGATTCATGTCTCAGAGAATAGCATTCAGAGCTTAAGTAGAAACATGCAAGCATATCTGTATTGTTATAATTATTCAAGGCCAAATCTTGCTATCTCCCATGTGTGTGTGCGCAAGCCTCCTTCAATTTAAAATACTAGAACTCAAATTAGGACTTAAGAGAGTTTCTTTAGTTTTCCCCCTACTCTAGCTCATGCACCAATCTTCAAGCTTTCATGCATTCAAGTGAGTAATATGTCCACTAAGGTACCTTTCAATCATATATATATTTTCATGGGCCCAAACTTGCATTTTTTTACCTAGAGGCACTAGCTTTCACACATTCACTGTAGGGACTCGTACCTAGTCAATTCCCAGGCGTCCTTACTGATCACAGCAAAGGCAGCTCTTTTTACCCCTATCCATGCATACTCATTACAAGTTTAACATTTAAAAAGATAGACAAATAAAGCTCATATATTTTGTGTACACTCTTTCTTTTCTCAAGGCATGTATACTCTTTTCTTTTTCCTTAGTCTAAGATTACAAGCTATCATGCATTTCCACTCCCTAACCGGTGGGGCCTTTCGAAGTGACAACTAACTACACCCAACTTAATCCTTTTTTCAGTTAAAGATTCTAAATAAAAGTGGCTACGTGCTCAAGAATATGAGAGATTTTAAGAGGAACTTAAATGAATTTAACTCAAGATAGTGCTATTCTATTTCCACAATAAGTCATCTATCATGCAAATTTGAATCTCATCATGGCAATCAACATCAAGGCACACAACCATAAACAACATTCCCATTAACTTTGAAAAAGTTTTTCAAAAATTGACATGCATATGATCATTAAAACCTTCACTAACATGCATAGCAGGATAAGAAAACGCACAAAAGTACGAAAGACACCTCCCACCCCAAACTTAGAATCATGCATTGTCCCCAATGCATAAGAACATCTAACAAGGAAAGAGCAAGCTTGGGAGCAAGAGGGAAGCCACCAAACAGGCTTGGTGTAAGGAGTACTTTGTGTGATGAACCATGTTCCTGAGAGATAAAGCATATGATTGACTCCAAGATTTATAAAATAAAATAAAATAAAAAATAAAGAAAGCAATAAAATTGGGTTGCCTCCCAATAAGCGCTTGGTTTAACGTCTTCTAGCTAGACGGGACTACTGGATCATGCAATGAAAGTCAGGTTCTCAAGTCCGCGTTCTTCATCACCGATGTAGTGCTTTAATCGTTGACCATTCACTTTGAAGGTTGTTCCATTGTTACCTTGTAGTTCCACGGCTCCGTGTGGGGATACCTTGACAATGATAAAGAGTCTCGACCATCGTGTCCTAAGCTTTCCTGGAAACAAGCGTAAACGTGAGTTAAAAAGCAATACTCTTTGTCCTGGAAGGAAGGTTCGTGATGTGATCTTCTTGTCATGCCATCTCGCAGTGCTCTTCGTAAAGTTTGGCATTCTCATAAGCTTGAGCATGGAACTCCTCCATCTTATTGAGTTCTAAGAGGCGTTTCTCACCAGCTTTCTCAAAATCCATGTTCAGCTTCTTGATGGCCCAATAAGCTCTATGTTCGAGCTCTACCGGTAAGTGACAAGCCTTTCCAAACACCAACCTATACGGGGAAGTACCAATTGGGGTTTTGAAAGCTGTGCGGTAGGCCCACAGTGCATCATCGAGCTTAAGGGCCCATCCTTCCTATTGGTCTTGACTGTCTTTTCCAAAACTTATTTGATTTCCCTGTTTGATAACTCAGCAAGGCCATTAGTTTGAGGATGATAAGCTGAAGCAATTTTATGTTTAACATTATATTTTTGCATCATGAATTCAAACAGTTTATTGCAAAAGTGAGAGCCCTCATCACTAATAATAGCTCTAGGTGTACCAAAACGTGTGAAAATGTTTTTATGCAAGAATTTTAAAACAGTGCGAGCATCATTGGTCCTAGTAGCTATGGCTTCTACCCACTTAGATACATAATCTACTGCAACTAGAATGTATAGGTAGCCATTAGAAGAAATAGGAAAAGGCCCCATAAAGTCAATACCCCAAACATCAAATAACTCCACTTCCAAGATAGGTTTCATTGGAAGCTCATGTTGTCTAGAAATATTGCCAGTACGTTGGCACCTATCACATGACTTAACAAAGGTATAACAGTCTTTAAAAAGGGATGGCCAATAAAATCCTGACTGAAGTACCTTAGCTGCAGTTCTGGTGGGTCCAAAATGACCTCCATAGGGGGAAGCATGACATGAATTTAAAATACTTACCACTTTCTCTTGAGGCACACACTTTCTTATCATATTGTCAGCACAAACCTTGTAAAGAAGTGGGTCCTCCCAATGGTAAGACTTAACATTGTGCAGAAATCTTTTCTTTTGTTGATAATTCGTGTCAGGTGGCAAATGTCCTCCTGCAAGATAATTAACTATGTCAGCAAACCAGGGCACACTATCTTTTACCTGATACAGTTGTTCATCAGGGGACATCTCAACAATTGGGGGCCATGATTTAGCATCCTCATTCTCAATTCTAGATAAGTGGTCTGCAACCACATTTTCACATCTTTTCCTGTCTTTGATTTCTAAGTCAAATTCCTGTAACAATAATATCCATCTCATTAGCCTAGGTTTAGAATCTTTCTTAGCAAACAAATACTTTAAAGCAGCATGGTCAGTATGCACTACTATTTTAGATCCAAGCAAGTATGATCTAAATTTATCAAGGGCAAACACAACAGCTAGTAGTTCTTTTTCAGTAGTAGTGTATTTATGTTGAGTATTATCAAGAGTCCTACTAGCATAATAAATTGCCCTAAACATGTTATCTCTACGTTGGCCTAAAACAGCTCCTAAAGCATAATCACTAGCATCACACATGATCTCAAAAGACTGACTCCAATCTGGTACAACAATAATAGGTGCAGCAATTAGTCTTTCCTTCAGAGTATTAAAAGCTAGTAGACATGCATCATCAAAAATAAACTTAGCTTCCTTTTCTAATAGATTACTCAAGGGTTTAGCAATTTTAGAAAAATCTTTAATAAATCTCCTGTAAAACCCTGCATGCCCTAGGAAGCTTCTGACTCCTTTCACATTGGTGGGGGGTGGCAGTTGTTCAATGACAGATATTTTAGCCCTATCCACCTCCAATCCTTTTTAAGAGACTTTGTGTCCCAGGACGATGCCTTCTGTTACCATGAAATGACACTTCTCCCAGTTTAGAACAAGGTTAGCATCTTGACACCTCTCCATTATGTCTTCGATGAGCCCCTGAAAAATAGACATCATACAACGTTGAAAAGTAGCAAGGGCATTACATAAACCAAATGGCATTCTTTTAAAAGCAAATGTCCCATAAGGACATGTAAATGTCGTTTTTTCTTGATCCTCAGGAGCAATGACAATTTGGTTATAACCTGAATATCCATCTAGAAAGCAATAATGAGAATAACCTGCAAGTCTATCAAGCATTTGATCTATAAAAGGAAGGGGATAATGATCTTTTCTAGTAGCTTTGTTCAACTTCCTATAATCAATGCATACACGCCATCCTGTCACTGTTCTAGTGGCTATCATTTCATCTTTTTCATTTTTTACCACAGTCATGCCACCTTTCTTGGGTACCACTTGAACAGGACTTACCCATGGACTGTCAGATATGACATATATGATTCCTGCATTCAAAAGCTTGAGCACTTCTTTCTTAACTACCTCCTTCATGGTGGGATTAAGTCTCATTTGGTGCTCTATTGATGGTTTAAAGGTATCTTCCATCAAGATTCTGTGCATACAGACCGACGGACTAATACCTTTAAGGTCCTCAATAGACCAACCAATGGCAGATTTATGATCCCTCAATACTTTCAATAATTTTTCTTCTTCCACAGAATCAAGATCAGAAGATATTATAACAGGTAAAGAAGATAAATCATCTAAGAATGCATATTTTAAATGAAGAGGTAATACTTTTAATTCAAGCTTAGGCTTCTCAATATCATTCACACCATGCAAGGGAGCTAAAGGTATAGGTTTATCTACTTTAGAACATATTGGCAACCTATCTAACCACCTAGCATAAAATGCTATTTCATCAAAGATTGTGTCTGCATTTTCAACATCTATCATGCTTTGTTCAAGATGATCATTAGCTAACATAACCTCTACGTGCTTAAAAATAGTATGATCAATTATGTCTATAGCATGGCAAGGACTACTCTCATCATAATGACTCAAGGACTTGTAAATATCAAATACAACATTTTCATCATTTACCCTTAAAGTCAACTTCCCTTGTTGGACATCTATTATAGCCTTTCTAGTTGCTAGGAATGGCCTCCCAAGTATGATAGGAATCTCAGAGTCCTCCTCCATGTCCAAGACTACAAAATCTGCAGGGAAGATAAATTTGTCAACTTTAACTAATACTTCTTCAACAATACCTTTAGGATAAGCTAATGATCTATCAGCAAGTTGCAGGGTAATGGTGGTAGGTTGCACCTCTCCAATGTTGAGTTTTCTGTAGATAGATAAAGGCATTAAATTAATAGAAGCACCCAGATCACAAAGAGCTCTAGTAACATTTAAAGAACCAATAGTGCAAGGTATAGTAAAACTCCCTAGATCTTTCAATTTTTGTGGTAGCTTCTTTTGTAGCACTGCACTGCATTCCTCTGTCATGCTAATCATCTCATATTGCCCAAACTTTTTCTTTTTAGACAAGACATCTTTCATGAATTTAGCATAGTTGGGCATTTGCTCTAAAGCCTCAGCAAATGGAATGTTAACGTGCAGCTTTTTAAATAACTCAAGAAATTTAGCAAATTGCGAGTCTATTTCTTTCTTTTTAAAACGTTGAGGATATGGCATAGTATTAGGTACAAAAGGTAGAGGGTTAGATGACTTACTTGAAGATGTTGACTCTTTTACCTTTACCTTCTTTTCTAGGATCTTTGGTTCATCTTCTAGAATTGGCTCTTGAATGGTGCCATCTACCTCTTGCTCTTCATCCTCATCAATGATCAAAGGAGTGGACAGCTTTTTCCCACTCCTCAAAGTCATGGCCTTGCACTCCTCTTTTGGATTTATCTCGGGACAACTGGGAAATTTTCCCTTTTGCATTGTTTGAAGGGAAGTGGCGATTTGGCTTATTTGTACCTCGATGTTTTGAATGGCCTTACCATGACTTTGTACAGTGCTTTCCAATGCGGTTGTCCTTCCTCTTGATTCTTTTATGAACTCTATCATCAAGTCTTCTAAGTTGGACTTCTTTTCAGTGTGGGATGGACCTACATTGGATAAATCAGAAGAACCTTGCAAAACATTCCTTTTGTTAGCATATGAAAAATTTTCATGATTCCTCAAACTAGGATGGTAGTGAGTTGGAAGTTGTTGATGTTGGTGATTCCTATAGTGTCCTCTATCAACATAATTAGCAGTCTCATTATCTCCATGAACGCCCATTTCCGATGCCAAAGCAGCAAGAGAGGCTATAGATGGTGGATTTGTTTGAGCTTGGCTTCCTGCAGTTAATTTAGAAAGAGCATTAGTAAGGGAAGCCATTTGAGCTTTGAGAGAATTTACCTCATCCACTTCATATAATCCGGCGGCTCTTGGGATGTTTGAAGAAGACCGTTCACATGGCCAATTGTAGGATGTATTGGCCAAATCTTCTAATATGGTATAGGCTTCTTGAGCATTCTTTAAAAAAATTGACCCTCCGGCGGTTGCATCTAAGATGGATTTGGTGGAGCTTGCTAATCCATTGTAGAAAAGTTGAATTTGCAACCAATCCGGGTACCCATGTTGAGGGCATTTTCTCAAGAGATCCTTATACCTTTCCCAAGCCTCATATAATTGTTCATCCTCAAGTTGGCGGAATGTTCCAATCTCCGTCCTTAGTCTTTGAGATTTAGCCGGTGGAAAATATTTGTTCAAGAAAGCTTGAGCCAAGATCTCCCATGTTGTAATGCTATCCGGAGGTATGGTTTCCAACCAATCCTTAGCACGGTCCTGTAAAGAGAAAGGAAAAAGTCTTAGTTTAATAACATCGTTAGAAACACCATTCATCTTTACCGTCCCACATATCTCCAAGAAGGATCGTAAGTGCTTGTGAGGATCTTCATTAGTTCTTCCTCTAAAGGTTAACTCTCTAGCCATTTGGATCAATCCCGGTTTCAACTCAAAATTGTTGACATTGATAGGCACATTCATAATTTCGGGTTGACTTGCCGGTAATGTCGGTTGAAAGTAGTCTCTAATTGCCTTGGGTATCTCCTCCACCATCTCTGTGGTTTGATTAAGTTGAGCCCTTAGATTTCTTCTACACGTCCTTTCAATCTCGGGATCAAAAGGGAGGAGGTTAGTATTATCGCGAGGCATAGACTATCAAAATAAATAAAATAAAAAAAAATTATATAAAATAAACTAAATAAATAAACAATCAAATAATATACACCTCAAATTAAGATCTATCAATTCTAATGAATATTAAATAACAAAAACCGTTCTTTGGATCCCCGGCAACGGCGCCAAAAACTTGATGTGGTACTTTTGTGTGTTAACCGCAAGTGTACGGGTCAAGTTATAATATAAAACGGTTAAGTCCGAGTATCGTTTCCACTAGAGATCCAATTGGGAAGGTTTAAGTTATTTAGCTATTCTAGAATTGAATCAATTTTATTTGAGGATTGGAATTCAAATTTTTGTTTTTGGGAAAAAGAAAAATCAAGCAAGAAAATATCAAAGGGAGAATTGCAAGAGTTTAAAGAGGGTTCTAGGGTTTCAAATCCTTGTTTGTTTCATCATGCAAAATTATAGATTTCATAGATTTAATTCTTATCCCTAAGTCTAGAAACTTTACTCCAAGTTATCTTCTCTCAAAGACAACTCTTTCTCATGCAACTTGATTGATAGTTAATCTCTTAAAACCAATACAAAATTACATGGCATTAAAACTAGTCTTTAGCAACTTTCATTGTAAACCTAACTACTCTCGTGATAGATTAACAACGATTCATCGTTATAGATCAAATTAAATATATAATCTCTCGATCATACATCTAACCTAACATGTGAAGGTGGTCAATCTTCAAGAATTAAACACAATAACAATGAAAAGCATATTTATTTGAACAAAACCATGAGTTTACAAAATTATCATGAGTTTACAAACAATTCATCAAAAACCCTAAAACTAAAGAGGTTAGCCACTCATAGCGTAAAGCAACATATTGATCAAAAAGAATCAAAGAAAGAGTGTAAAGAATAGGGAAACTCTACTGAAAAGAGGTTCTTGATTGAGTCAGCACCGTCACGAACTCCTTGGCTCTCGCGTCGGACTTCGAAGGGCACCAAAACTATCTCGAACTCTTTTCCTCTTCCTTGCGGCTAACTCACTCTTGAAACTCTAGCTTAATTCTCACCTTTTCGGATCGTTCTCTTGTTCTGCAACTTTCTTGATCTTCTTGATCTTTTTTTCTCCCCTTTTGGCTGCTGAAAACCCCTCATTTTATAGAGTTTGGCCGCCCAAAATTTAACCTAAAATACAAAACATGCGTTTAAATTAACTTGCTCTCGGGTTTTAACGCCGCGACAGCGCCGTCCCAGCGCCGCGACGCTGTCTTGCGTTCACCAAGTATGCGTCGAAGCAGCGCCTTCCCAGCGCTGCGGTACTACTCTGCGTCCATGCTGATGCGTTTCTGCTTCAGCGCTGCCTTAGCGCCGCGGCGCATCATGCGTTTCAATCAAGGATGCGTTTTTCAGCATTTTTTCGCCATATTCTTGCTCGGTTTTGATCTTTCAGCCGTTTCTTCTAATTTTCCTCGTTTTAACCTGAAAATCACTAGCAAACAAGTGAAATCTAATATAAAACTCCCTTAATTTGAGAAAATAATAAGCACTTTTCAAGTGCTCATCACATCCTCCCCGATGCGTACCTTCCGAGTAGGCGAGTGGTGCCTACTTTTCTTCTTCTTTTTCTTCTTGCCCTCTCCTTCTTCTTGGGCTTTTATTCTAGCAGCCAGCTCCTCATCTTCTTCAATTTGTAGCTCTCTCTCAAGCTCCTCGGCTGCTTTTTCTATTCTTTCTTCTTCCCTCATTTCCGCTTCAAATGCCAATGCGGCTTCTTCTATTTGAGGATCAGGAAGGCCTTGCGTCTCCCCTTCTTCTTGAGGCCACACTTCCTTGCGCACCTTCTTGTCGGACAATGCGTCCTTGGCAATTTTCTCAGCTCCTTTTATTAGGGCCCTAAGCTCTTTCCTCAACTTGGCCCTCTTTTTCTTCATCTTCTTTGCCAGCCTATCAAAGGATGTGGCCGCAATTTGCGACTCAGGACTGTCTCCTTGCTCTGTGCTTTTGGGCTCTTCATCCTTGGCAGTTTCTTGTGATACCCTTCGTTTCTTCCTCAACAGGGGTACCACTTCCTCTTCCTCTTCTCTTTTTCTGATCGGTCCTTCATTGGAGTCCTGGGTCATCTCCTCAGGGCTGATAGACACAGGGACAGACCATTGCGTTTCACGTGGCTCGCCTACGTCCTCCTTGCTGTAGGCGGCCTCTCCTTCCTTATCTCCCCCACTCTGTTCACCCTCCCGAGTCTCTTTCAACTGACTCTGGACCTCTTTTATCGACGAGGGTGATTCCCTTCTTGCGTCTGAGATGGTTGCGTCCATTGGGTCACGCAGTCCGCTCAGGATTTCGGCTATCCATTTGTCTGGGGATCTTGCGGAATTCACTTCCCCTACCGTGACAGCCACCTCTTCTTCTTCTCCTCTTCCCATCTCTTCCGTCCCTCTCGTGCTCTGTGGACGTGATAGAGGCAAGGGCTGGTTGACCTCCCCGTCATCCTCCCTACCCTTTGCCTCCCTTTCCTCCTGAGCTATTCGCTCCAAAATGTCGCCGAATACTTCTCTTTCTTCTCTTCGGCGTACTTCACTGCTTCCGTGCAGTGTGCTGGCTTCATCGTGAACCGTTCCAGGACCCGATTGCTCTGCCTCAGAGTTTTCCATGCTTAACCGTTGGCTTTCGACATTGAAGTTCGCGGCGGAAAACTCCCTCATGTTTTTCATTCTGGGCCTAGAAATGCAAGATTTGACCCGGCTTTTGGGTTTTGGGGTAGGTATTGGGTCGATTTGGCTCAAGGGGCGGATATTTAGAACTTCCACACAGTCGTCGGAGTCGACGTCGACTACTGGTGGACGGGTTGGGGGTCTGGCGAATGGCCGAAAAAATGGGTATACGGGTAGTCTTTGGGCAGTAGCCCTGATTCTAGATGCAGAAAAGTTTGGGATAAACGGTGGGCTGGGATTTGGAAGTCTTGGTCGGACCAGAGAAGCGAAAGGCCTCACAGGTCTGGTATGCTGAGATGTTGGTGGAGAGAAGAATGGGGATCGAGGGTTAAGAAATACCTCGAGGACTGGTTAGATGATGATGAACGTCTTGGGGAAACGTTGCTAGCGAGGTGTTCTTGGTTTTGTGGGTTTGAATGGCTAGACATATGAGGTTCTGCGTAGAACACAAATCGCCAGAGGTTAAAGAGGTGAAAGGTTTCGAAAATGGAGAATGAGAAATCGGATCGCGTTTATAAAGGGCTGATTTAGCCGTCGGTAATAAATGCGGATACGCGATATCCGGAATCCCACTGATCAAGGCAAATTTTATCGAGCCGCACACCCATCAAGTGTGATGGGCGGCTAATTAACGCACATAGAGCACTTGAGTGTTTTAGCACTTGAGTGTTTTTCTGGGAAAGACGCGTAGACTGAGAAGACATCTACGTTTCACCTAGTGCTCTATCTAAAACGCAGTGAACTAATGATAAACGCATAGCTGATGAACGCCTGGTTCTCAGGTTAGATTATGCGTTGTAAGTCAATTATAATGCGTTTGACAAAATATGTACGGCTCTAACCTTACCTCTAACCTTACTCGATAAACACAGAAATCGTTTATCGATGAACACATAGTTTACTTATGCGTTGGACGCATGCATGAATAATAGAGTATGCGGTGAAATCAAATTGTTTATATTAAAAACTCAACACCTACTTTCATGCTTATCTCATTTACATTATTAAACTGAAATTAAAGAAATAAATAAATGCTAAAAACAAAATACAAACAGAAGAAAGAAAGCAAAATACAATAAAATAAAATAAATACTAGAACAAGTTCAAATGAAAATAAAGCAAGGGTAAAAGAAAACGTCCCTGGAGAAGTAGGCATTCGGCAACGCAGGGACCTTTCGACGCAAGCTCAGTTATTACACTTGCGAGCCTTTATTGCAGTCAGGGTTCAACGCAGAGGCGACAATGAAATACATTATGACCTCCCTTAAGCGTGCATAGTTGGGATGCGTTGGTCTGGTTTGTAGCTCATGCGTTGAAGGCTCTTTTAATGGCGGCTCGATCTTTGCCGCGAATCTGTTGCTCCGGTCTGATTGCTCAATTATACCATCGGAGAGTAATTTGATTTCATCATCTTCACCATCTTCACCGTCCTTGAGGATTTCATTTCTCAACGCCACGTTCACGGGTCTTGCTTTTTCATTGATATCTGCGTTCATTGGACAAAATTGAAAATGATCAGGATCGTTTAATGTGTTAACTACATTAAATTTTACCTGATCACCCGCGCGGCGCGTTGAGATTTCTTCTTGGACGTCAATCAGGATGCGTCCAGAAGTAGTATCTTCATATATAGACGCAGGTTCTGCCTGCGTTGCTTTTTCTCTTCGCTCTATATACTCCTCTTCCTCTGATTTGGTGGATGATGATGAATGATGGACATTATGCACAGTATTCTCCATTGGTTGACTTGGTGGAACGTTTAGGGGTTGCAAGTTTCCTTGTGTCCCCTCATTATGCACTGTGGGATTGAATTTCCCACTTAACAATGTCTCACCTTGACATTGTTCATCTAAGTTCCCTCTTGGAACTTCGGTCGTACTTGGCAATGCTCCTTGCCTTTCATTTTCGAGCGCCTCTATCATTTGAATCATATAAACTTCTAAATTGGGATTTGCAGTGATTTGGCTCTGGAACATCGCATCACGTGTAGATAAACATTCTCGTAAAAGAGATTCCACGGAATAAAATGAGGGTGATGCGTCCGCTTGCGGGTCTCTCGAATACTGATGATACTGGTTTTGATTCCATTGGTCGAAACCAGAAGGGTTGCCTCTATGGGGCTGCTGCTCAGCCCTGCTAGTGGTCGCATCAGTTTCAAGCATTCCAGCTTGCATTTGCCTTCTATTGGTGGAGCGAAATTCATATTCATTGTCCATCCACTCATTAATGTTCCATGAATTTCTGTCGAAAATATTTTCGGCATAGGAGTAAGTCATATCCAATAATCCTCCTACTGACGCAGGCAATTTTCCTCTCTAGCCGTGTGAATTAGGACCAAGCAATTGGACCTTCTTCAATTCTACCTTGTCGTTCGGGTGAAGGTCCTCTCAATCTCTGGGTCAATATTGAGCTATGGATTGCTCCCGTCACTCAGATACTGTTAGAAGCTTCTGGCAGAGGAGAAACTTACTATACTCCTTCGATTGAGGAATCCTGCAACACAATAATCCACATAAAATAATTAAATCAATGAAATATTCCCCGGCAACGGCGCCAAAAACTTGTTGTGGTGTAATTGTATGTGTAAATTGTCCTAACGCAAAGTGCTAAATGATGTGTTTATGCGTTCAACATGTCATGCTTTGAACATGTTATTGATAAGCACTTGAAAAGTGCTTTATATTCTCTCAAATTAAGGGAGTTTTATATTAGATTTCACTTGTTTGCTAGTGATTTTCAGGTTAAAACGAGGAAAATTAGAAGAAACGACTAAAAGATCAAAACCGAGCAAGAATACGGCGAAAAAGATCTGAAAAACGCATCCTTGTTGAAACGCATGACAGCGCCGCGACACTAAGGCAGCGCTGCCGCGGCGTTGAAGCATAAACGCATCAGCATGGACGCAGAGTAGCATCGCGGCGCCGAGATGGCGCTGCCTCGATGCATCCTTGGTGAACGCATGACAGCGTCGCGACACTTGGATGGCGCTGCCGCGGCGCTAAAACCCGAGAGCAACTTATTTTTGGTTGCAACCCTAGCGTCGCGGCGCTATGGGACAGTGTCGCGGCGCCAGCGTTACTTAAACGAAAATTTTGTTTTTTAGGTTAAATTTTTGGCGGCCAAACTCTAATTTGGGGGTTTCCAGCAGCCAAAAAGGGGGGGAGAAAAATCAAGAAAAAGCAAGAAGGTTGCAGACCTAAACAGATACAAAAAGGAGAGAATCAAGTGAGAGTTCAAAGAGTGAGTTAGTTGCAAGGAAGAGGAAAAGAGTTCGAGATAGTCTTGGTGCCGTTTCGAAGTCCGACGTGAGAGCCAAGGAGATCGTGATGGTGCTACCTCAATCAAGAACCTCTTTTCAGTAGAGTTTCCCTTTTCTTTACACTCTTTCTTTGTTTATTTTGTTAAACATGTTGCTTCAAGCTATGAGTGGCTAAACTCTTTAGTTTTAGGGTTTTGATGAATTGTTTATGAATCCAAGTTAATTTTGTAGACTCATGGTTTTGTTTAAATAATTATGCTTTTCATTGTTATTGTGTTTAATTCTTGTGGATTGGCCATCTTCACATGTTAGGTTAGATGTATGATTGAGAGATTGTATGTTTAACTTGATCTATAACAATGAATTGTTGTTAATCTATCACGAGAGTAGTTAGGTTGACAATAAAAGTTGCTAAAGACTATTTTTAATGCCATGTAATTTTGTAATGGTTTTAAGAGATTAATAATCAATCGAGTTGCATGAGAAAGGGTTATCTTTGAGAGAAAACAACTTGGAATTAAGTTTCTAGACTTAGGCATATGAATTACAATAAAATCCATGAAATCTATAATATTGCTTGATGAAATAAACAAGGATTCATTACCCTAGAACTCTCTTTGTCTCTTGTGTTTCTCCCTTTGATACTTTCCTTGTTTGATTTGTATTTTTTCCCCAACTTAAAATATTGAATTTCAATCCTCAAATAAAATTGATTCAATTCTAGAATAGCTAGGTAACTTAAACCTTCCCAATTGGATCTCCAGTGGAACGATACTCGGACTTAACCGTTTTATATTATAACTTGAGCCGTACACTTGCGGGTAACACTAAAAGTGCGCATCAGCTATGCGTTCTATTACTATGCGTTGGTGGTATTGTCAACTTTTTCTATCCTTTACCCAAGTATAAGCAAAGAAATAGGTATTCTCGGTGAGTCCGAGGTCGAACACAGGGATTATATTGATTCAATTTTTAGTTGGATTTCATGCGTTATAGTGGTAACCAATAAATAATTCAGAGTTGATTTTAATCAACGAAAAGCAATTGTTTGTACACTAGACTAAAATTGTGAAGGATGGAAAGCATGCGACACAGCAAGTTCAGCTAAAGATGTGTGTGAATGGATAAAGAAAGGGTTCGGGTTGATTAACATCTAACGTCGGAAACGCACAGTAGTATTCTATTCATACTTGCGACTCTTCTCCCGGTTGTCAGCCGCTATACGTTATATGTCTATAACGCATAGGAGAGTGTTAAGAACCAAGGTTATCCCCATAGACAGGTAACACTACTTGGTCCTTGTTAATTGAAGTCCACAATCACTTACCCTCTCGAGCAGTTTGATTATTATTACTTATATCGATTTGTTAGATGAACATAAGCATCGGATTAAGCTCGCAATTGACAAGATAAAATAGTTACACTGTTGATGAAATGAGATACAATTTTCGATAAGTTCAATGCCTTGATACAAATCTAAAATTAAGATAGAACAATAAGAAAGAAAGCAGGGAAGGCGTCAATGTCTTGAGTCGCCCGGATGGAAGCGTGAGGCTCTGCTATGAAGTGGAGCGGCGGAGGGAAGACTCTTCTCTCTCGAGCTATTTGTCTCTAGCTGAAGTCTGAGAGAACTCTGCTGTCACTTATGGAGTTCTTCCGAGAATCAACAACCCTTCTCATCTCGCAGAGTTGCCCTTTTATAGATGATGCAATCGCAGTTAATGGCGAATCTGCTTGATTGGTGGTGAGATTAATACTGCGTCCATCTCGCCTGATTGCGTGATTCTCGGGCCAATTAAGATCCACCACTTTAGCCACAAATCATGTTTGTCAATCATCCGTCAATCTCTCAAGATTCCAATCTGATTCTCAGCGCCTTGCCTTAACGGTTGTCTACGCGTCCATGCATAGTTTGGCCGATGTCAACGCGTCGTAGGTTGCCAACGCGTAGTTATGCGTTGAGTTGTTGTTAACGCGTCGTCAGGTTGTTTGCGTTCCGTTCAGATCATGCGTCCATGAAGAACAGATTGCTAACGTGTCGTCCTGCGTTAAGAAGTCATCAACGCATCGTCTGCATTCCTGCGTCAAAACATGCGTTTTAGGCTCAAAAAGTGGTAAAATCATTATCTTCATAAAAATACAAGAGTATAACGCAAAGGAAGATTTATTAATAGAATTTAGCATAAACTACCGCATGCTTCTCTATTTAAGCTCTATTTATCTATGAAAAGGTTATAATAACTTGTATTTCTACAAGTTATCACAATGCTTTGTTTTAATTAAACAGTCGGATTCCCCTTGTCCGTACCAGTTCTGAGTTAACTGTTCGACGCCCGGGGAAGGCCCCCGAAGGAGCCGTTCCTAGTCCGTCCCCCGGCCGGCACGCGGCGACCCGCTCTCGCCGTGGGAGCAGCTCGAGCAGTCCACCGACAGTCGACGGGTTCGGGACTGGGACCCCCGTGCCCAGCCCTCGGAGCCAATCCTTTTCCCGAGGTTACGGATCCATTTTGCCGACTTCCCTTGCCTACATTGTTCCATCGACTAGAGGCTGTTCACCTTGGAGACTTGATGTGGTTATGAGTACGACTAGGCGTGGGAGGCACTCGGTCCTCCAGATTTTCAAGGGCCGCCGGGGGCGCACCGGACACCACGCGACGTGCGGTGCTCTTCCAGCCACTGGACTCTACCTCCGGTTGAGCCGTTTACAGGGTGGGCAGGCTGTTAAACAGAAAAGATAACTCTTCCCGAGGCCCCCTGTAACACCCCCACCCTAGATAATATATTTACTTCTATATCTTTACCTAGGCGTGAGTGTTACCTAATCTGTATTCTATTATACCCTATTGTAAATGCATTTTTATATCTTAATTAGCCAGTAAATTGCTCAGCCTTACAACAGTTAAGCAAAATTTCTTAATCAGATCACATCATAAGTAGGTTTTAAAAGACCATATTTAGAGTTTACAAATATGCCCAATGGAGCTCACATATGCCACTCAAAATAAGTTCAACTCCTACTAAGGGATGTGCTTACAAACTTCCAAATTACAAAATTCTATTCTGGCACAGACGGATCTTGATGGTAGGCTAGGCACCCCGAACACGCTTGCTACCTGGAAAGAAACATCAAAGAAACAAAATCTATGAGCTACATTGCTCAGTGAGTGACTACTAAAATATGAACTCAATAAAGTTATAACTACAATCTTTGATATGAGCTGCTTAATCATGCTTTACATCATGCTTAATAACCTTATAAATGACTATAACCTGTAAATCACTGTCAGAACATGAATGATTTTCCTTTCAATAAACCTTTGTTGAGGCGGAGTGAACTCAATGCACCCAACATCAATAAGCCTTAGCTGTGTGAAGAAATCTCAACACATCAGCGTCAAACCCCTTCTATTTTACTCACATACATCTATCTGATTTCGGGCTGCCCGTGTACCTTCTCATGTCCTTCGGTACCAGGGTCCCAGGAAATTACTCACTCACCATCTTTAAATCCTTAGGTGAGAGTTTCATATAATTTAATTACTAGGGCTGCCTATATGCCTTCATCTAACCTTCAGCATTGGGTCCCATTCGATTCTCTCTAGTGCAAAAGCACATATAATACATTTAACATAAATTAACTGAAATCATGATATCGCAGAATTCTTGAGCATTCATCTGATAATTATCTTGATAAAGACTCAGGACGTTATCTAATATGTCTCATTCCCAAGCTTAGTCTCACATCTGCTAAGATATGTGCTGATTCATATACAAAAGTACATTTCAACTCATACTATAAAGATAGTATTAAACATATAGAAGATAATACTGAATTTTAAGCTTATCTCAAGTCATAAAGTCACTCACACTATTTTCGGGCTCCGAGCGGGTTATACGCTTTCCCTAGCTCCTCTTGACATGTAAACATACCTTTTTCGTGTTAGACATTCTTAACCTTCCTTCTTATATTATTTATGTTTACTTAAATATCTTAAATATGGGTTTTCATCCTTAACTTTTCTCTCGTTTACAACTTCCTATAATAAGCGAGATTTTAGACTAACTGCTGCTAACCATGCGACATCAGTGATACTCAGCTTTGCTATACTAGCGATATTACCTTAATAAGCGATACTAAGCGAGAGTCCGCGAGAGTTGTGAGACGCAAGGCCCCTTTGCGTTACCAGCGACACCTGTCTCGCTAATCACCCTCCAATTCTTTAACGATACTCCTATTCTGGTGATCCCCGATGGTTATTGTTCTTCCTTTTCCTTTTTTTTTTTTTTTTTTAAAAAAAACTTGTTCTCAGACTGCTAAACATCGCAATTCAGCCAAAATCAGATCTATCTTTCTTCTACAAACTTGTAAAGAAGTGAGTTTCTAACTTACCGCGAGATTTCCAACTCTATCTTTCCTTCGCTGAGGAAGTCATCTTTGAATAACTTCAATTGCTTCGTATCAGTTAGCAGCTTTCACAATAGCAAAATTCCGACTGTTGCTTCCTTTAAAACTTCGCGGCAGCTTCAACTTTCCAGCTTACTCTTCTTCAGAACATCATATGATGTCTAAACTTTCGTCCACCGTCAAGTCTCTGGTTTCAGTTCCAATTCCACCATGGAAATGGTCTGGTTCCAACTTAACTCCGGCTTAAACAGTTTCTTCGACCTCTCCTCGTCGTTCTTCTGGAAGAAAGGGGTAAATCTGAGTTTGAACTATGTCTAAAAGTGTTGATTGAGTCGGCGTACTTACATATATATATACCTACCACCGACTCACAAATACGGCCATCACCTCCTTACTTAGGTTGGCCGACTCAACCTTCCGTGCAAAACTTCAGCAACGCATAGCTTACACTTGTTTTACAATTGTTCAGCGCCCAGTCGTCGCATAGTTACTTAACGCATGATTCTCTCGACCCTTCTTCTAAGGTACCAATACATACCAACCTTCAACGCATAGCGACTTCCAACACTTCCTGGCCCTCAACATCGCATGGCCGTCAACGCCTAGTGGCCTTCAACAAATTCTCAACGCATAGCTCCACTAACGCATGGCCAACACTTAGCCACTTCTGCTCCATACTATTTAGGCCATTGCTTTTAACTACTACCCATTTCATAGTTCCTTCTCAACTTTCCAACTTCCAATGTTCGATAGACTTACCATTTTTCCCTACCGTATAATACCATACGTTGCCTCAATTGCATGCCATCAAGTGATTCTGCCATGCGTCCAACATGGTTTTTCACTAAGCATGCGTCCAACTCCACTTCTCCACTATTCTTATCCTACTTCTTTCCTTAATAAGCTCTTCCACGAAATAATCTTAGAAAGAGGGTGTGACACCCCCGCCGACGTCTCTGGAATCCCTAACGTTGCCGTCAGTCGCCACGTCCTGGTTCAGGAATTTTAACCCGATTCCCTTTCGAAGTTCGCACTGTCGCGCTATCAGACGGGTTTCCCTCGTCTCTTAGGATCGACTAACCCATGTGCAAGTGCCATTCACATGGAACCTTTCCCCTCTTCGGCCTTTAAAGTTCTCATTTGAATATTTGCTACTACCACCAAGATCTGCATCGACGGCCGCTTCGCCTGGGCTCACGCCCAAGGTTTTGCAGCAACCGCCGCGCCCTCCTACTCATCGGGGCTTGGCTCTTGCCCCGACGGCCGGGTATAGGTTGCGCGCTTCAGCGCCATCCATTTTCGGGGCTAGTTGATTCGGCAGGTGAGTTGTTACACACTCCTTAGCAGATTTCGACTTCCATGACCACCGTCCTGCTGTCTTAATCGACCAACATCCTTTGTGGGATCTAGGTTAGCGCGCAGTTAGGCACCGTAACCCGGCTTTCGGTTCATCTCGCATCGCCAGTTCTGCTTACCAAAAATGGCCCACTTGAAGCTCTCGATTCCGTGGTGCGGCTCAACAAAGCAGCTGCGCCGTTCTACCTATTTGAAGTTTGAGAATAGGTTAAGGGTGTTGCGCCCCCGATGCCTCTAATCATTGCCTTTACTCGTTAGAACTCGCCCGCGGGCTCCAGCTATCCTAAGGGAAACTTCGGAGGGAACCAGCTACTAGACGGTTCGATTAGTCTTTCGCCCCTATACCCAAGTCAGACGAACGATTTGCACGTCAATATCGTTGCGGGCCTCCACCAGAGTTTCCTCTGGCTTCGCCCCGCTGAGGCATAGTTCACCATCTTTCGGGTCCAGACAGGCATGCTCACACTCGAACCCTTCTCAAAAGATCAAGGTCGGTCGATGGTGCAACCCACTAGGGGATCCCACCAGTCAGCTTCCTTGTGCCTTACGGGTTTACTCGCCCGTTAACTCGCACACATGTCAAACTCCTTGGTCCGTGTTTCAAGACGGGTCGAATGGGGAGCCCACAGGCCGATGCCAGGAGTGC
>CM065546.1:16705000-16742500 GCA_033088355.1 Citrullus amarus
TGTAGTATTCATAGTAAGTATGTTATGCCAATAAGTTTAAAGGAAACTGACTTTATTGTCTAAATGTAAATATGGCTGAGGGACCTTATGGTGAAAGCCTAAGTGAATGTGAACATGAAATTCAGTGCTGAGGGACCACGCGTGAAAGCACTTGAATAGTTAAGTGGAATGGATTTCAATGCTAAGGGACTTTGAGTGAAAGCATGTAGAAATCCATCACATACTAGCTCGTGTTGAGGGACCTTGAGTGAAGGCACTTGAGCGAAGATTTGATCAGTTACCAGTGCTGAGGGACTTCGTGTGAAGGCACATGGTAATGTTAACATAATCGAATTCGGTGCTGAGGGACAGAATGAGAAGGCACTCGATAGTTTGCAAATTCATGAAACATGACTAGACATTTATATGTGATTAGAGATGAGAATTTGTACTAGAATATGAAAGAGCTAAGTTGTGCTTTGTCACAACAAGAGTTAGTTATTTGCCATGGGATAATAAGGATGTTGATATGGGTGTGATCAATAGAATAAGAAGTTTAGAAACTATCTGAAATGCGATATGTAGTGGTGTTGAGAAAATTTTGCGTATGTGTGAATTAGCCTAACGCAAAGTGCTAAAAGATGTGTTTATGCGTTCAACATGTCATGCTTTGAACATGCTATCTGTTCTATTACTATGCGTTGGTGGTCTTGTCAAGTTTTCCTATTCTTTTACCCAAGTATAAGCAAAGTAATAGGTGTTCTCGGTGAGTCCGAGGTCGAACACAGGGATTATATTGATTCAGTTTTTAGTTGGATTTCATGCATTACAGTTAAAACCAATAAATATTTGAGAATTTTTTTTAATCTAAAGAAAGCGATAGTTTGTACACTAGACTAAAAATTGTGAAAGATGGAAAGCATGCGACACAGAAAGTTCAGCTAAGGATGTGTGTGAATGGATAACATCTAACGTCGGAAACGCACTGTAGTATTCTATTCATACTTGCGACTCTTCTCCCGGTTGTCAGCCGCTATGCGTTATATGTCTATAACGCATAGGAGAGTGTTAAGAACCAAAGTTATCCCCATAGTCAAGTAACACTACTTGGCCCTTATCAATTGAGTTCCACAATCACTTACCCTCTCGAGCAGTCTGATTATTACTACTTATATCGATTTGTCAGATGGACATAAGCATCGGATTAAGCTCGCAATTGACAAGATAAAATAGTTACACTGTGGTTTCTAGTTAGATGCTAACGCAACCCTAGACCCTTGAGTGATTAGTTACTCATTGTTTGAAAGTAGAAAGCGGAAAGTTTAGAGAAATGAGTAGACATGGAAGATAATTGTATTGATGAAATGAGATACAATTTTCGATAAGTTCAATTACTTGATACAAATCTAAAATTAAGATAGAACAGTAAGAAAGAAAGCAGGGAAGGCGTCAATGTCTTGAGTCGCCCGGATGGAAGCGTGAGGCTATGCTGTGAAGTGGTGCGACGAAGGGAAGACTCTTCTCTCTCGAGCTATTTGTCTCTGGCTGAAGTCTGAGAGAACTCTGCTGTCACTTATGGAGTTCTTCCGAGAATCAACAACCTTTCTCATCTCGCAGAGCTGCCCTTTTATAGATGATGAAATCGCAGTTAATGGCAAATCTGCTTGATTGGTGGCGAGATTGATACTGCGTCCATCTCGCCTGATTGCGTGATTCTCGGGCCAATTAAGATCCACCACTTTGGCCACAAATCATGTTTGTCAATCATCCGTCAATCTCTCAAGATTCCGATCTGATTCTCAGCGCCTTGCCTTAACGGTTGTCTACACGTCCATGCATAGTTTGGCCGATGTCAACGCGTCGAAGGTTGCTAACGCATAGTTATGCGTTGAGCTGTTGTTAACGCGTCGTCAGGTTGTTTGCATTCCGTTCAGATCATACGTCCATGAAGAACAGATTGCCAACGTGTCGTCCTTCGTTAAGAAGTCATCAACGCAGTGTCTGCATTCCTGCGTCAAAACATGCGTTTTAGGCTCAAAAGGTGGTAAAATCATTATCTTTATAAAAATACAAGAGTATAACGCAAAGGAAGATTTATTAAGAGAATTTAGCATAAACTACCACATGCTTCTCTGTTTAATCTCTATTTATCTATGAAAAAGGTTATAATAACTTGTATTTCTACAAGTTATCACACCCCCAAACTTAGATAAATGTTTGTCCTCAAGCATAACTTCTATCTAAGAAACTTCAATTATCCTAAACATTTTCTCAACGCATTAACTAGTCTCTCAGAATGCTATTGATAACTTGTAGAAATACAAGTTATTATAGCCTTTTTCATAGATAAATAGAGTTTAAATAGAGAAGCATGCGGTAGTTAATGATAAATTCCATTAGTAAATCTTCCTTTGCGCTATACTTTTGACTTTTGATGAAGATATTGATTTTACCACTTGTTAAACCTAAAACGCATGTTTTGACGCAGGAATGCAGAAAATGCGCTGACGACTTATTAACGCAAGACGATACATTAGCAATCTGTTCTTCATGGACGCATGGTTTGAACGGAAGGCAAACAACCTGATGACGCGTTAACAACAACTCAACGCATAACTACGCATTAGCAACCTACGACACGTTGATTTGGGCTAAACTATGCATGGACGCATAGACAACCGTAATGGCAAGGCGCTGAGAATCAGATCGAAATCTTGAGAGATTGACAGATGATTGACAAACATGATTTGCGGCTTAAGTTGTGGATCTTAATTAGCCCGACAATCACGCAATCAGGCGAGATGGACGCAATATCAATCTCGCCACCAATCAAGCAGATCTGCCATTAACTGCGATTTCAGCATCTATAAAAGGGCAGCTCTGCAAGAGGAGAATGGTTGTTGATTCTCGGAAGGACTCCATAAGTGACAGCAGAGTTCTCTCAGACTTCAGCCGGAGACAAATAGCTCGAGAGAGAAGAGTCTTCCTTTCCGCCGCACCACTTCACAGCAAATCATCACGCTGCCATCCAGGCGATTCAAGACATTGACGCCTTCCTTTCTTTCTTGCTTAGTTTTCTTCTTGATTTTAGATTTGTAACAAGGAATTGAGCTTATCTAAAGTTGTATCAGTTTTATCAATACAATTATCTTCCACGTCTATTCATTTTTCTCATCTGTCCACTTTATATTTTCAAGCCATGAGTAACTAATCACTCGAGGGTCTAGGGTTGCGTTAGAATCAAACTAGGTACCGCAGTGTAACTATTCTAACTTGTCAATTGCGAGCTTAATCCGATGCTTATATCCATCTGACAAATCGATATAAGTAGTAATAATCAAACTGCTCGAGAGGGTAAGTGATTGTGGAACTCAATTGACAAGGGCCAAGTAGTGTTACCTATCTCCAGGGACAATCTTGGTTCTTAACACTCTCCTATGCATTATTGACATATAACGCATAGCGGCTGACAACCGGGAGAAGAGTCGCAAGTATGAATAGAGTATTACTGTGCGTTTCCGATGTTAGATGTTAATCAACCCGAACCCTTTTCTTTATCCATTCATACACATTTTAGCTGAACTTGTTGTGCCGCATGCTTTCCATATTCCACAACTGTTAGTCTAGTGTACAAACATCTGCTTTCTTTAGATAAAAAAAGAAAACCAAATTCAAACAATTGTTGGTTACCTCTGTAACGCATGCAATCCAATTAAAACCAAATCAATATAATCCCTGTGTTCGACCTCGGACTCACCGAGAACACCTATTACCTTACTTATACTTGGGTAGAGGAGTAGGAAAACTTGACAAAACCAACGCATCATAGCAGACAGCATTGCATGATTAAAACATGATATGTTGAACGCATAGCCATATATTTTTGCACCTTGCGTTAGGTTGTTTTACACATAAAAATACAAGCAACAACTATACTCAATCAGCTACCCGTTAGTTATATTATTTCTCTACCTCTATATTCTTTTCTTTAGGACCGGGCTAATTTGTATGTGGCAAGCTTTCTTTTCAAAACTCTTTAACTCATTATTCACAAAATTTTTGTTTCTTCTTTTAACACTGAGTCTGAAAAGATGAAGATATAAAGTTCCTTTTTCTTTCATTTATTTTATTATATGGTTATTAAGCATGCATCGAGTAGGGTTACCCACCTTCGTTCTAACATACCAACGATGGGGTGCGTGGAGGCAACCAACTACGAGCAAGTGCCCTTCTCGACTAAACTCTTATCTAAGCTCGGTTTCTTCACTAGACATTGGAGTTTGTTATTTATCTATGCGTCGCTGATTACGATTACCACCTTCGTTTTGACACACCAACTATGGGGTGCATGGAGGTGGCCAACTACGAGCAGGTGAAGTTTTCAACTAAACTCTTAACAAGATAAATATATTAGTCTTGCCAGCGGAGTTTTGCGTTTAAAAGAATAAATTTTATTTATTTATTTATTTATTTATTTATTATTATTATTATTTTTATGTGATTGAAATAAGTTCCTCATATTTTTATCTTTGACAGTTCAAACCTCTTCCACCCCCAAACTTGAGAGTAGCAAGGTCCTCATTGCTTAAATTGTAAACAAAGATTAAGTTGCAAAATTTTGTAAAAGAGGTTTGAATTGGCTGCTTGCATACATTCAAAGTAGGTTTGCGTTTCTAAGGAATAGTATGCAGACGCATTGAAAGTAATCTAACTTAAAGAGTGTACAAAAAGTGTAAGCATGATTATCATCACAGTGACCAACTTTTCAACGCAAAGATAAAAGTTAAGACTAATTAAATGTACTTAGAATAAATTTACAACAAGGGACAATGCAAAGAGGAAGTTAGAGATCCATGCGATAAAGAAATGTTCATTCTATTAATTTTATTTTCACCAACGCATACAATTGAATATGAAGATACAAAATTGCAAGAAAAGTTACAACTCTTGGCTACACCCCTAAATTTTTTTAATCATCAGTCTTGTCTTCATCAGGTCTGCGTTGCTGCTGAGGTGCAGAGCGCTGCGGTACTGGGAAGACAAGGGGCTGTTGGAAGCGTTCTGGAATGTTAGGGGGCGGGATTTTTGGTCGGATCGAGAGCAGTTGATGAACGTAATTCAATGTGAATTGGAACTGCTCCGTCTGCCGGCGTGCTAACATATTTAATGAGTGCATCACTGGACGCAAGATCGATTGCTGCAGATATGTTTGCACTGTCTCCCACTCGAGGTCAAGTTGGGCTTCTTGCGGTTGTGGTTTCGTTGGTGGTTGAGGTGGGTTTGGCTGAGGCGGGGGAGTGGATCGAGTTTCGTCAAACGCAGGGGATGATGGACGCATAAAAGTCGCGCCAAAATCCCCAGAGTGTGAGTCATCAACTCTTATTGAGGAGGAGGGTTTTGTGGAAGGTTGAGGTTTTGGATGTTTGGGGCGATGCGTTTTATGAGGCGGTGGAGGTGGCTTAGGGCGATGCGTCTCAAGAGGTGGAGGAGGTGGGGTTGGTTCTCTTCTGGTTGTTGGAAGTGGTGGTGAAGGGCTTGAGGTTGGGGAAGGTCTAATGGTGGCATCAGGACTTGCCACGGCCTTGCGTTTCAGCTTTGATGGCTTCCCCTTCTTCTGCGGTTGCGGCTTTGGAGGCGGAACGGGTTGATGAGGTCTTTTGGTGGCCTTGGCAGGCTCTGGTAGATATTGTGATCCCCTCATCAACCGATGCAGAGTCTTGTGGGCGATTACGCCACTAACTTCAATCATCTTCTCTGCGTCTAACACTTCCGTTGGCCCTTCGATGGAAGCATTGGCGTATAAGTTCATGATAAGAGTTGGGAAAAATAGTTGGCCTCTTGGCTTGTTGAACACCCCTTCTTATCTGCGCCGCAATTATGCGTCCAACATCAAGGGTGATGCGACGCATAATGCAATAAGCTGCCATCACCAGATCCCTTGACACTGTCTTGTCATGCATTGTAGGGATCAGCCGCTTCTTCACCAAGTACACCCACAGGTTTGCCTCTGGTCTTAGGCTGTTAGCTGATAGCGTTTTGATACCTGTGGGTGAAACATCCCACTTAGCCCCTAGCTTCGCCAATACCCGGATTGCGTCCTCCATTAACTCCGTTGGAGTTGATTCTATAATCTTGTTTCCTTTCGCATCCGGGTTGTCCCTCAACTGATATATAGCGTTGATTTCCCTTGCGTTGAATGGGACTTCAGTTTCATCCACCACCACCACGTCTTCCTCTTCGTCTATGCGTCCATTGTAAAAACTTCGGACTACGTCAGGTTGGATCCAAGAGGTGCTGGAATAGAAGTTTCTCCAGCCGTGGTGGTCAATAATTTCGGTGATGTATGGCGGCACTGGGGCTTCTTCAGGGAAAAATCCCACCTCAATCATCAAGTCAGGGAACGCTCTGCGTCTCCCTTTTCCTTCCTTCTTTTGTGGCGACGCATCAGCCACCTTCGCTTTTCCTTTGGCCTTAGCTGGAATCTCATTTACAGTTCTCTTCTTGCTCTCGGCCACTTTAACTGGTGCTTCAGTCACCTTCTCCTTCCCTTTGCGTTTCTCATCATGCGTGTTTGGGAGTTTGGTGACTGACACCTCCTTTTCTTTCTTCTTCTTCTTCTCCAAGGTGCTAACACCTTGTTCTTCCCTCGCATCCTCCCGATGCGTTCCTTCCTACTTTTCTTCTTCTTTTTCTTCTTGCCCTCCCCTTCTTCTTGGGCTTTTATTCTAGCAGCCTGCTCTTCATCTTCTTCAATTTGTAGCTCTCTCTCAAGCTCCTCAGCTGCTTTTTCTATTCTTTCTTCTTCCCTCATTTCCTCTTCAAATGCCAATGCGACTTCTTCTATTTGAGGATCAGGAAGGCCTTGCGTCTCCCCTTCTTCTTGAGGCCTCACTTCCTTGCGCGCCTTCTTGCCGGACAATGCGTCCTTGGCAATTTTCTCAGCTCCTTTTCTTAGGGCCCTGAGCTCTTTTCTTAACTTGGCCCTCTTCTTCTTCGTCTTCTCTGCAAGCCTATCGAAGGATGGGGCCGCAATTGGGGACTCAGGTCTGTCTCCTTGCTCTGTGCTTTTGGGCTCTTCATCCTTGGCAGTTTCTTGTGATACCCTTCGTTTCTTCCTCAACAGGGGTACCACTTCCTCTTCCTCTTCTCTTTTTCTCTTGGCCTCTGCGGCCATCACAACTTTTCTGATCGGTCCTTCATTGGAGTCCTGGGTCATCTCCTCAGGACTGATAGACGCAGGGACAGACCCTTGCGTTTCACGTGGCTCGCCTACGTCCTCCTTGCTGTAGGCGGCCTCTCCGTCCTTATCTCCCTCACTCTTTTCACCCTTCCGAGTCTCTTTCAACTGACTCTGGACCTCTTTTATCGGCGAGGGTGATTCCCTTCTTGCGTCTGAGACGATTGCATCCATTGGGTCACGCAGTCCGCTTAGAATTTCAGCTATCCACTCGTTTGGGGATTTTGCGGAGTTCACTTCCCCCAATGGGACAACCACTTCTTCTTCTTCTCCTCTTCCCATTTCTTCCGTCCCTCTCGTGCTGGGTGGACGTGATAGGGGCAAGGGCTGGTTGACCTCCCCATCATCCTCCCTACCCTTTGCCTCCCTTTCCTCCTGAGCTATTCGCTCCAAAATGTCGCCGAATACGTCTCTTTCTTCTCTTCGGCGTACTTCACTACTTCCGTGCAGTGTGCTGGCTTCATCGCGAACCGTTCCAGGAACCGGTTGCTCTGCCTCGGAGTTTTCTGTGCTTAACCGTTGGCTTCCGACATTGAAGTTCGCGACGGAAAACTTCGTCATATTTTTCATTCTTGGCCGTGAGATGCAAGATTTGACCCGGCTTTTGGGTTTTGGGGTAAGTATTGGGTCGATTTGGCTCAAGGGGCGGATATTTAAAACTTCCACACAGTCGTCGGAGTCTTCGACTACTGGTGGACGGGTTGGGGGTCTGGCGAATGGCCGGAAAAACAGGTATATGGGTGGTCTTTGGGCAGTAGCCCTGATTCTAGATGCAGAGAAGTTTGGGATAAATGGTGGGCTGGGATTTGGAGATCTAGGTCGGACCGGAGGGGCGAAAGGCCTCACAGGTCTGGTATGATGAAGTGTTGGTGGAGAGAAAAATGGAGATCGAGGGTTAAGAAATACCTCGGGGGTTGGTGACGAAGGTCTTGGGGAAACGTTGCTGGCGAGGTGTTTTTGATTTTGTGGGTTTGAATGGCCAGACATATGAAGTTCTGCTAGAACACAAATCGCCGGAAGTTAAAGAGGTGAAAGGTTTCGAAAATGGAAAATGGGAAATTGGATCGTGTTTATAAAGGGCTAATTTAGCCGTCGGTAATAAATGCGGATACGCGATATCCGGAATCCCACTGATCAAGGCAAATTTTATTGAGCCGCACACCCATCAAGTGTGATGGGCGGCTAATTAACGCACATAGAGCACTTGAGTGTTTTAGCACTTTAGTGTTTTTCTGGGAAAAACGCGTAGGCTGAGAAGACATCTACGTTTCACCTAGTGCTCTATCTAAAACGCAGTGAACTAATGATAAACACATAGCTGATGAACGTCTGGTTCTCAGGTTAGATTATGCGTTGTAAGTTAAGTATTATGCGTTTGACAAAATATGTACGGCTCTAACCTTACCTATAACCTTAACTCGATAAACACAGAAATCGTTTATCGATGGACGCATAGTTTACTTATGCGTTTGACGCATGCATGAATAATAGAGTATGCGGTGAAATCAAATTGTTAAAAACTCAACACCTACTTTCATGTTTATCTCATTTACACTACTAAACTGAAAATAAATAAATAAATAAATGCTAACAACAAAATACAAACAGAACATAGAAAGCAAAGTACAATAAGAATAAATTCTAAAACAAGTTCAAATGAAAATAAAGCAAGGGTAAAAGAAAGCATCCCTAGAAAAATAGGCATTCGGCAACGCAGGGACCTTTCGACGCAAGCTCAGTTATTACACTCGTGTAGGTCAATGGAGGTTTTGTCAATTTCGAACTCTCCAATGTGGTAGGGTTTTACTCTGTCCATTGACCTTGAAGGATGTGGTTCCGTCTTCGTTTGTCAGCATGACCGCACCATGCGGGAACACTTCCTTGATTATGAATGGACCCGACCAGCGAGACTTCAGCTTACTTGGAAACAAACGCAACCTTGAATTAAATAACAGGACCTTCTGGCCGACGTATAGAGTTTTCTTACTAATGTTTTTGTCGTGCCATTTCTTGGTTGTTTCTTTATACAGCTTTGCGTTTTTGTAAGCTGAATGCCTCCACTCCAGGAGTTCATTTAATTGAAGCTTTCTGGCTTCGCCGCTTGCGTCCTGGTCTAAATTGAGCTTCTTCATGGCCCAAATGGCCTTGTGTTCCAACTCAAGCGGGAGATGGCATGCTTTCTCAAACACTAGCGCATAGGGTGACATGAGTATAGGTGTTTTGAATGCCGTTCTGTATGCCCATAGAGCTTCATCTAATCTCTCTATCCAATCTTTCCTTGATGTGCTCACGACCTTTTCTAGTATGGACTTGATCTCCCCGTTTGTTATTTCAGCTTGGCCGTTGGTTTGTGGGTGATAAGCAGTTGCTACCCTGTGCGAGACATTAAATTTAGTCAGTAAATTAGTGATTATGCGATTTATAAAATGTGTACCTTCATCACTAATTATCGACCTTGGTGTCCCAAATCGAGAAAAGATTTTTTTCTTTAAGAACTTGGACACTGTGTTTGCGTCGTTCTTTGCACAGGCTGCTGCTTCTACCCATTTGTTTACGTAGTCGACCGCTGCTAAGATATATTGATTGCCGCAAGAAGGAGGGAATGGTCCCATGAAATCGATTTCCCATACATCGAACAACTCAACTTCCAGCAATGAATTTAGAGGCATCTCATTTCAGTTGGAAATGTTCCCTGTTCTCTGACAATGATCGAAAGCTACCGCATATGCCCTTGCGTCTTTGAATAATGTGGGCCAGAAATACCCACTTTGCAAAACCTTTGCAGCTGTTCTCTTCCCCCAAAGTGTCCTCCGTAAGGTGCTTCATGACAGCTTCTCAAAATGCTATGCGTTTCATATTCTGGAACGCATCGACGCAGGATATGGTCAGGGCCAAGTCTGTATAGATATGGCTCATCCCAGCAGTAGAACTTACTTTCATGTTGGAGCTTTTTCTTTTGTTGAGCATTGAATTCTTCGGGCCATTGGTTGTAGACCAGGTAATTTACTATGTCTGCGTACCACGGTTCCTGACTCTCTGCATTCATGACGTGCTTGTCTGGAAATCGTTCCTCTATACCACTCCAACTTTCCTGGACCTCTTTATTTTCCAACCGAGATAGGTGGTCCGCAACCTGATTCTCGGTTCCCTTTCTATCTTTAATCTCCAAATCAAATTCTTGTAATAGTAATACCCATCGGATGAGTCTAGGCTTTGCGTCCTTTTTCGCCATCAAATATTTGATCACAGAATGATCACTATAGATGGTCACCTTTGACCCTATCAAATATGCTCTGAATTTGTCAACCGCAAAGACTATGGCTAACATTTCCTTCTCAGTAGTGGTGTAGTTCTCCTAGACGAATGTTGTGGTGTATTTGTATGTGTATTAGCCTAACGCAAAGTGCTAAAGTATATGGTTATGCGTTTAACATGTCATGTTTTGATCATGCAATGCGTTCTATTATTATGCGTTGGTCTTGTCAAGTTTTCCTATTCTTTTACCCAAGTATAAGTAAAGTAATAGGTGTTCTCGGTGAGTCCGAGGTCGAACACAGGGATTATATTGATTTGGTTTTTAATTGGATTGCATGCGTTAAAGTGGTAACCAATATATATTTGAAAGTCGTTTCTAATCTAAGAAAGCGATTGTTTGTACACTATACTAACAATTGTGGAATATGGAAAGCATGCGACACAGCAAGTTCAGCTAAGATGTGTGTGAATGGATAAAGAAAAGGGTTCGGGTTGATTAACATCTAACGTCGAAAACGCACAGTAGTATTCTATTCATACTTGCGACTTTTCTCCCGGTTGTCAGCCGCTATGCGTTATATGTCTATAACACATAGAAGAGTGTTAAGAACAAAGGTTGTCCCCGTAGACAGGTAACCCTACTTGGCCCTTGTCAATTGAGTTCCACAATCACTTACCCTCTCGAGCAGTCTGATTATTACTACTTATATCGATTTGTCAGATGGACATAAGCATCGGATTAAGCTTGCAATTGACAAGTTAAAATAGTTACACTGTGGTTCCTAGCTAGATGCTAACGCAACCCTAGACCCTTGAGTGATTAGTTACTCATGGTTTGAAAGTAGAAAGCGGAAAGTTTAGAGAAATGAGTAGACATGGAAGATAATTGTATTGATTAAATGAGATACAATTTTCGATACGTTCAATTACTTGATACAAATCTAAAATTAAGATAGAACAGTAAGAAAGAAAGCAGGGAAGGCGTCAATGTCTTGAGTCGCCCGGATGGAAGCGTGATGATTTTCTGTGAAGTGGTGCGGCGGATGGAAGACTCTTCTCTCTCGAGCTATTTGTCTCCGGCTGAAGTCTAAGAGAACTCTGCTGTCACTTATGGAGTCCTTCCGAGAATCAACAACCTTTCTCATCTCATAGAGCTGCCCTTTTATAGATGCTGAAATCGCAGTTAATGGTAGATCTGCTTGATTGGTGGCGAGATTGATACTGCGTGATTGTCGGGCCAATTAAGATCCACCACTCAAGCCGCAAATCATGTCTGTCAATCATCCATCAATCTCTCAAGATTCCGATCTGATTCTCAGCGCCTTGCCGTAACGGTTGTCTATGCGTCCATGCATAGTTTGGCCTATGTCAACGCGTCGTAGATTGCTAACGCGTGGTTATGCGTTAAGTTGTTAACGCGTCGTCAGGTTGTTTGCGTTCCGTTCAGATCATGCGTCCATGAAGAACAGATTGCTAACGTGTCGTTCTGCGTTAATAAGTCATCAGCGCACTGTCTGCATTCCTACGTTAAAACATGCGTTTTAGGCTCAACAAGTGGTAAAATCATTATCTTCATCAAAATACAAGAGTATAACGCAAAGGAAGATTTATTAATGAAATTTATCATCAACTAGCACATGCTTCTCTATTTAAACTCTATTTATCTATGAAAAAGGCTATAATAACTTGTATTTCTACAAGTTATCACACCCTCAAACTTAGATAAATGCTTGTTCTCAAGCATAACTTCTATCTAAGAAACTTCAATTATCCTCAACATTTTCTCAACGCATTGACTAGTCTCTCAGAATGCTATACTCAATCAGCTACCCGTTAGTTATATTATTTCTCTACCTCTATATTCTTTTCTTTAGTACGGGTCTAATTTGTATGTGGCAAGCTTTCCTTTCAAAACTCTTTAACTCATTATTCACAAAATTTTTGTTTCTTCTTTTAACACTGAGTCTGAAAAGATGAAGATATAAAGTTCCTTTTTCTTTCATTGGTTTTATTGTATGGTTATTAAGTATGCGTCGAGTAGGGTTACCCACCTTCGTTCTGACATACCAACGATGGGGTGCATGAAGGCAGCCAACTACGAGCAAGTGCCCTTCTCGACTAAACTCTTATCTAAGCTCGGTTTCCCCACTAGACATTGGAGTTTGTTATTTATCTATGCGTTGCTGAATATGATTACCCACCTTCGTTTTGACACACCAACTATGGAGTGCATGGAGGTGGCCAACTACGAGCAGGTGTCGTTTTCAGCTAAACTCTTAACAAGATAAATATATTAGTCTTGCCAGCGGAGTTTTGCGTTTCAAAGAATTTTTTTTTTTTTTTTTTTTTTTTTTGACATGATTGAACTAAGTTCCTCATATTTTTATCTTTGACAGTTCAAACCTCTTCCACCCCCAAACTTGAGAGTAGCAAGGTCCTCATTGCTTAAATTGTAAACAAAGATTAAGTTGCAAAATTTTGTAAAAGAGGTTTGAATTGGCTGCTTGCATACATTCAAAGTAGGTTTGCGTTTCTAAGGAATAGTATGCAGACGCATTGAAAGTAATCTAACTTAAAGAGTTTACAAAAAGTGTAAGCATAATTATCATCACAGGGACCAACTTTTCAACGCAAAGATAAAAGTTAAGACTAATTGTATGTACTTAGAATAAATTTATAACAAGGGACAACGCAAAGAGGAAGTTAAAGATCCATGCAATGAAGAAAATATTCATTCTATTAATATGATTTTCACCAACGCATACAATTGAATGTGAAGATACAAAATTTCAAGAAAATTACAACTCTTGATTACACCCCTAAACTTTTCAACCATCAGTCTCGTCTTCATCAGGTCTGCGTTGCTGCTCAGATGGAGGGCGTTGCGGCACTGGGAAGACAAGAGGCTGTTGGAGGTGTTCTGGAATATCAGGGGGCGGGATTTTCGGACGGATGGAGATCAATTGGTGAACATAATTTAAAGTGAATTGGAACTGCTCCGTCTGCCGGCGTGCTAACATATTTAACGAGTGCATCATAGGACGCAATATCGCTTGCTGCAGATATGTTTGCACTGTCTTCCATTCAAGGTCAAGTGGGCCTTCTTGCGGTTGAGGTTGCGTTGGTGTGGTAGGCTGTTTTGGCTGAGGTGGGGAAGGCGGGTTTGGTTGAGGCAGGGGAGTGGATGGAGTTTCGTCAAACGTAGGGGATGATGAACGCATAAAAGTCGCGCCAAAATCCTCTAAGTGTGAGTCATCAACTCTTATTGGGGCAGAGGGTTTTGTGGAAGGTTGGGGTTTTGGATGTTTGGGGCGATGCGTTTTCGAAGGAGGTGGAGGTGGTTTAAGGCGTTGCGTCTCAGGAGGAGGTGGAGGTGGAGTTGGTTCCCTTCTGGTTTTTGGAAGTGGGGGTGAAGGGCTTGAGGTTGGGGAAGGTCGAATGGTGGCATCAGGACTTGCCACGGCCTTCAACTTGGACGGTTTCCCCTTCTTCTGCGGTTGCGGCTTTGGAGGCGGAACTGGTTGATAAGGTCTTTTTGTGGCCTTGGTAGGCTCTGGCAGATATTGCGATCCTCTCATCAACCGACGCAGAGTCTTGTTGGCGATTACGCCATTAACTTCAATCATCTTCTCTGCGTCTAACACTTTCGTTGGCCCTCCGATGGAAGCATTGCCGTATAAGTTCATGATAAGAGCGGGGAAAAAGAGTTGGTCCCTTGGCTTGCTGAACACCCCTCTTATCTGTGCGGCAATTATGCGTCCAACATCAAGGGTGATGTGACTCATAATGCAGTATGCTGCCATCACCCGATCCCTTGACACTGTCTTGTCATGCGTTGTAGGAATCAGCCGCTTCTTCACCAAATACACCCACAGGTTTGCTTCTGGTGTTAGGCTGCTTGCTGATAACGTTTTTATACCTGTGGGTGACACATCCCACTTAGCCCCTGGCTTCGCCATTACCCAGATTGCGTTCTCCATTAACTCCGTTGGAGTTGATTCTATGATCTTATTTCCTTCCGCATCCGGGTTGTCCCTCAACTCGTATATAGCGTTGATTTCCCTTGCGTTGAATGGGACTTCAATTTCATCCACCACCACCACGTCCTCCTCTTCGTCTATGCGTCTGTTATAAAAATCTCGGACTACTTCAGATTGGACCCAAGGGGTACTGGTACAAAAGTTTCTCCAGCCGTTGTGGTCAATTATTTCGGTGATGTATGGCCGCACTGGGGCTTCTTCAGGGAAAAATCCCACCTCGATCATCAGGTCAGGGAACGCCCTGTGTCTCCCTTTTCCTTCCTTCTGTTGTGGCGACGCATCAGCCACTTTCTCTTTTCCTTTGGCCTTAGCTGGAATCGCATTTACGGTTCTCTTTTTGCTCTCGGCCACTTTGACTGGTGCTTCAGTCACCTTTTCTTTTCCCTTGCGTTTCTCAGTATGCGTGCTTGGGAGTTTGGTGACCGCCACCTCCTTTTCTTTCCTCTTCTTCTTCTCCAAGGTGCTCACACCTTGTTCTTCCCCCGCATCCTCCTCGATGCGTTCCTTCCTACTTTTCTTTTTCTTTTTCTTCTTCCCTCCTCTTCCTCTTGGGCTCTTATTCTAGCCGCCAGCTCTTCATCTTCTTCAATTTGTAGCTCTCTTTCAAGCTCTGCAGCTGCTTGTTCTATTCTTTCTTCTTCCCTCATTTCCTCTTCAAGTGCCAATGCGGCTTCTTCTATTTGAGGATCAGGAAGGCCTTGCGTCTCCCCGACTTCTTGAGGCCGCACTTCCCTATGCGCCTTCTTGCCAGACAATGCATCTTTGGCAATTCTTTCAACTCCTTTTCTCAGGGCCCTGAGCTCCTTTCTCAACTTGGCCCTCTTCTTCCTCTCTTTCTCTGCCAGCCGATCAAAGGATGTGGCCGCAATTGGAGACTCAGGTCTGTCTCCTTGGTCTGTGCTTTTGGGCTCTTCATCCTCGGCAATCTCCGGTGATACCCTTCGTTTCTTCCTCAGTAGGGGTACCTCCTCCTCTTCCTCAACTCTTTTCCTCTTGGCCTCTGCGGCCATCACAACTTTTCTTATTGGTCCTTCATTGGAGTCCAATGTCATCTCCTCAGGACTAATCGACGCAGGGACAGACCCTTGCGTTTCTCGTGGCTCGCCTACGTCCTCCTTGCTGTAGGCAGCCTCTCCTTCCTTATCTCCTCCACTCTGTTCACCCTCCCGAGTCTCCTTCAATTGACTCTGGACCTCCTTTACCGGCGAGGGTGATTCCCTTCGTGCATTTGAGACGGTTGCGTCCATCGGGTCACGCAGCCCGCTCAGAATTTGAGTTATCCACTCGTCTGGGGATTTTGCTGAGTTTACTTCCCCCACGGTGACAGCCACCTCTTCTTCTTCTCCTCTTCCCATTTCCTCCGTCCCTCTCGTGCTTGGTGGACGGGATAAAGGCAAGGGTTGGTTGACCTCACCGTCATCCTCTCGACCCTTCGCCTCTCTTTCTTCTTGAGCTATCCTCTCCAAGATGTCGCCGAATACATCTCTTTCATCCCTTCGGCGCACCTCACTGCTACCGTGCAGTGTGCTGGCTTCATCGCGTACCGTTCCAGGAACCGGTTGCTCAGCCTCGGACTTCTCTGCGCTTAACTGTTGGCTTCCTACATTGTAGTTTGCGGTAGAAAACTCCTTCATGTTCTTCATTCTGGGCCGTGAAATGCAAGACTTGACCCGGCTTTTGGGTTTTGGGGTAGGGATTGGGTTGATTTGGCTCAAAGGGCGGATGTTTAAAATTTCCACACAGTCGTCGGAGTCGTCGACTACTGGTGGACGGGTAGGGGCTCTGGCGAATGGCCGGAAAAATGGGTAGATGGGTGGTCTTTGGGCAGTGGCCCGGATTCTGGATGCGGAGAAGTTAGGGATAAACGGTGGGTTAGGGTTTGGATTTCTTGGTCTGACCGGAGAAGCAAAAGGCCTCACAGGTCTGGAAGGATAAAATGTAGGTGGAGAGAAGAATGGAAATCGAGGGTTTGGTGTAGATGATGAAGAAGGTCTTGGGGAACTGTTTCCGGCGAGGTTTTCTTGATTTTGTGAGTTGGGCTGGTCAGACATATGATTTCAGGGAGAACACAGATCGCCGGAGGTTTAAGAGAGATGAAAGGTTTCGAAAATGGAAAATGGAAAATCAAATCGCGTTTATAAAGGACTAATTTAGCGGTTGGTAATTAATGCGGATACGCGATATCCGAAATCCCACTGATCAAGGCAAATTTCATTAAGCCGCACACCCATCACGTGTAATGGGCGGCTAATTGACGCACACAGAGCACTTGAGTGTTTTTGGCACTTGAGTGTTTTTCTAGGAAAGACGCGTAGGCTGAGAAGACATCTACGTTTCACCTAGTGCTCTATCTAAACGCAGTTAACTAATGATAAACGCATACTGATGAACGCCTGGTTCTCAGGTTAGATTATGCGTTGTAAGTTAAGTATGATGCGTTTGACAAAATATGTACGACTCTAACCTTTCCGCTAACCTTAATTCGATAAACACAGAAATCGTTTATCGATGAACGCATAGTTTACTTATGCGTTGGACGCATGCATGAATAATAGATTATGCGATGAAATCAGATCGTTAAAAACTCAGCTCCTACTTTCATGCTTAACTCATTTACATTATTGAACTGAACTTAAAAAAAAATCAATACATGCTAAACACAAAATACAAACAGAAGCAAGAAAACAAAATACAATAAAATAAAATTAAATACTATAACAAATTCAAATAAAAAATAAAAATAAAGCAAGGGTAAAAGAAAGCGTCCCTGGAAATGTAGGCATTTGACAACGCAGGGACCTTTTGACGGAAGCTCAGTCATTACACTCGCGTAGGTCAATGGAGGTCTTGTTAATTTCGAACTCTCCACTGTGGTAGGGCTTTACCCTTTGTCCATTGACCTTGAAGGATGTGGTTCCGTTTTCATTTGTCAGCATGACCGCACAATGCAGGGACACTTCCTTGATTATGAATGGACCCAACCAACGAGTCTTCAGCTTACCTGGAAACAAATGCAACCTTGAATTAAATAACAGGACCTTCTGGCCGACGTATAGAGTTTTCTTACTAATGTTCTTGTCGTGCCATTTCTTGGTTCTTTCTTTGTACAGCTTTGCGTTTTTGTAAGCTGAATGCCTCCACTCCAGGAGTTCGTTTAGTTGAAGCTTTCTGGCTTCTCCGCTTGCCTCCTGGTCTAAATTGAGCTTCTTCATGGCCCAGATGGCCTTGTGCTCCAGCTCAAGTGGGAGATGGCATGCTTTACCAAACACCAACGCATAGGGTGACATGCCTATCGGTGTTTTGAATGTCGTTCTGTAGGCCCATAGAGCTTCATCTAATCTCTCCATCCAGTCCTTCCTTAATGTGCTCACGACCTTTTCAAGTATGGACTTGATCTCCCGGTTTGTTATTTCAGCTTGGTTGTTTGTCTGTGGGTGATAGGCAGCTGCTACCCTGTGCGAGACATTAAACTTAGTCAGTAAATTAGTGATGATGCGATTTATAAAATGCGTACCTTCATCACTAATTATCGCCCTTGGTGTCCCAAATCGAGAGAAGATTTGTTTCTTTAAGAACTTGGACACTGTGTCTGCGTCATTCTTTGCACAGGCTGCTGCTTCTACCCACTTGGATACGTAGTCGACCGCTACTAAGATGTATTGATTGCCGCAAGAAGGAGGGAATGGTCCCATGAAGTTGATTCCCCATACGTCGAACAACTCAACTTCTAGCATTGAATTCAGAGGAATCTCATTCCGGTTGGAAATGTTGCCTGTTCTCTGACAACGATCGCAAGCTACCACATATGCCCTTGCGTCTTTGAATAATGTGGGCCAGAAATACCCACTTTGCAGCACCTTTGCAGCTGTTCTCTGCCCTCCAAAGTGTCCTCCGTAAGGTGCTTCATGACAGCTTCTCAAAATGCTATGCGTTTCATATTCTGGAACGCATCGATGAAGTATGTGGTCAGGGCCAAGTCTGTATAGATATGGCTCATCCCAGCAGTAGAACTTACTTTCATGTCGGAGCTTTTTCTTTTGTTGAGCGTTAAATTCTTCAGGCCATTGGTTGCAGACCAGGTAGTTTACTATGTCTGCGTACCACGGTTCCTGACTCTCTGCGTTCATGACATGCTCGTCTGGGAATCGTTCCTCTATATCACTCCAACTCTCCTGGACCTCTTTATTTTCCAACCGAGATAGGTGATCCACAACCTGATTCTCGGTTCCCTTTCTATCTTTAATCTCCAAATCAAATTCTTGCAACAACAGGACCCAACGGATAAGTCTAGGCTTTGCGTCCTTTTTCGCCATCAAATACTTGATCGCAGAATGATCACTATAGATGGTCACCTTTGACCCTATCAAGTATGCTATAAATTTGTCAACCGCAAAGACTATGGCTAACATTTCCTTCTCAGTAGTAGTGTAGTTCTCCTGAGACGAATTTAACGTTTTACTAGCATAATAGATGGGGTGCATAATTTTCTCTTTTCTTTGCCCTAATACTGTTCCCACCGCATGGTTACTTGCGTCGCACATTAATTCAAATAGGAGGGACCAGTCAGGTGCAACTAAAATAGGTGCTGAAATCAGAGCTTGCCTTAGAGACTCGAATGCGTTTAAGCATTTATCGTCGAAATTAAATTCCCTGTTGACTTCCAGCAACTCGCTCAGTGGTTTTGCTACTTGCGAGAATCCTTTAATGAATCTTCTATAAAAGCCCGCATGGTCTAGGAAACTTCGCAAGGTCTTAACATTTGTGGGGGCTGGGAGTTTTGCTATCGCAATTATTTTTGCCTGATCCACTTCCAATCCAACCTTTGAGATTTTATGCCCCAACACAATACCCTCAATAACCATAAAATGGCATTTTTCCAAGTTGAGGACTAGATTTGTGTCTTCGCATCGTTTTAGCACTTGTTCTAGATTCGTCAAGCATTCATCATATGATTTCCCAAATACTGAGAAGTCGTCCATAAACACCTCTACTGACTGTTCCAAATAGTCAGAAAATATTGCCATCATGCACCTTTGGAACGTCCCTGGTACGTTACATAGCCCGAATGGCATGCGTATGAACGCAAAAGTACCATATGGACATGTGAGCGTCATCTTCTCTTGATCTTCCGAAGCTATCATGATCTGGTTATAGGCGGAATATCCATCCAGGAAGCAGAAAAATTCATTACCTGCCAACCTATCTAGCATCTGGTCGATGAATGGCAGTGGAAAGTGGTCCTTCTTTGTTGCCGCATTCAGCTTGCGGTAGTCCATACAGATGCGCCAGCCAGTGATCGTTCTTGTTGGTATCAATTCGTTCTTACTATTCATGATCACTGTCATCCCCTCTTTCTTCGGTACACACTGAACTGGGCTTACCCAGCTGCTGTCAGAGATTGAATAAATGACCCCTGCGTCGAGCCATTTAATGATCTCTTTCTTTACAACCTCCTTCATCCATGGGTTAAGCCTGCGTTGCCTCTCAACTGAACCATCCTTACCCTCTTCCAACTGAATTTTGTGCATGCAGTACGAAGGGCTTATTCCTCTAATATCCGCTAAGGTCCATCCTATGGCTTTGATATGGTTTTTCAGGATATCCAGCAAAGCCTTTTCACATTCTGTAGTCAACGTAGAGGATATGATGACCGGTAGCGTGCTCTCTTCCCCCAAATATGCATACTTTAGATGCGTTGGCAGTGTTTTAAGCTCAAGGGTTGGTGGCTCTTCTAAAGACAGCTTTGTTTTCTCCGTGGTTCTGTTGCCCAAGTCTAAGCGTTCAAAGCTTGCGTTGGAGATTATACTTATTTTCACCTCTCTTCCTTCATCAAGTTCATCTAGCAGTGTTTCGTTTTCCGCACATGCGTCGATGATGCTTGCCTTTTCTTCAGTTATCTCTTCAATCATCTGGCAAGAATGAAAATCATCAGGATATTTCAACGCATTAAAAACATTAAATTTTACCTGCTGGTCATCCACTTGAATGGTTAGCTCCCCTTCCTGGACGTCAATCAGGGCGCGTCCAGTGGCTAAGAAAGGTCTTCCCAAGATGATGGGCACCTCTCTGTCAGCTTCATAATCCAGAATTATGAAGTCGGTCGGGAAGATAAATTTATCCACCTTTACAAGAACATCCTCAATTTTCTCCTCTGGATGCTTAATGGAACGGTCAGCAAGCTGAAGTGTGACTGTGGTTGGCCGTGCTTCCCCTATACCCAACTTCTTGAATATAGACAGTGGCATTAAATTTATACTGGCCCCTAAGTCGCATAGTGCCTGACCTACGTCCATTCCTTTTATAGAACAGGGCAATGTGAAACTCCCTGAATCTTTCATTTTAGCGGGTATATTGCTTTTAAACAATGCGCTACATTCCCGCATCAATGCGACTGTCTCAAACTCTCTGAGCCTTCTTTTCTTGGATAGTATGTCTTTCAGAAATATGACATAGCTCGGCATTTGTTCCAGGGCTTCCACCAACGAAATGTTGATGTGAAGTTGTTTGAGAACGTCCAGGAATTTTTTGAATTGTCCCTCATCATTCTTCTTCTTTAAGCATTGAGGAAAGGGCGGACGCATAGAGGGAGTGATATTCTGTGATACTGACGCAGGGTTTGCCTGCGTTGCTTTTTCTCTCCCCTTTCCATTTTCTTGTGCTTGAGATGTTGTGGTTGTGGATGAAGATTGCAGTTCATGGATAGATGTTTCGAGAGTTTGTAGTGGAGTGATTTGAGGCTGCAGATTTCCTTGCATCCTCTGATCTTGCATTTCAGTGGGAAGAACTTTCCCACTCCTCAATGTCACAGCTTGACATTGTTCCTTACCGTTACCTCGTGGGGCTTCGGTATTACTAGGCAATGCTCCTTGGGGTCTCGTATTGCTCTCACTTGCCATTTGTCCCACTTGAAGTTCTAGATTTCGAATTGCAATGGCATGGCTCTTTATTTCACCCATCTGATTTTGGAGCATCGCTTCCAGCGACTTACGCGTTTCTTCATTTTGAGTAATCGTTTGATGCATAAGTGCTTCAAGGGATAATGATGATGAATTTGCTGACTGATTTCGTGGTACTTAATGCCCTTGAACACCCAAAGTTAGGATGGTTTGATGCATTTGCTGACTGATTTTGAGTAATCGTTTGATGCATAAATTGGTTTCCTCCCCATCCAAAGTTAGGATGGTTCCTCCAACCCGGATTATAAGTCTTAGAATACGGGTTGTTCTGAACATAGCATACAGACTGTGGGTTGTAGGGACACATATCATACAAGTGGCCCTCACCCATTGCACACAGCTTATAGATGCTGTTGCATTCATCGTGTTCATTGCATCCATTGATGCAACTGTTCCTCCTTGGTTGTTCAACGCAATTGATTGCAGCAAGGATGTCATGTTGGCGATCTGAGCTGAAAGGTTACTAGTCGCATCCGTTTCAATCATTCCAGCTTGCGATCGTCTTTTATCCATATACCTGGATCCATAGCCATCATCCACCCATTCATCAGTATTCCTCGAAATTTTGTCGAGGATCTCTTTGGCTTGCGTGTAAGTCTTGTCCATTAAACCTCCTACTACAGAGGCGTCAACCACTGATGGTGATGTTTTGTTCAGTCCTCCGTAGAAAATTTGTATCTGTACACAATCAGGGATACCATTATGGGGACAATTCCTTACTAACCTTTTAAACCGGGCCTATGCTTCACTAAGCGTTTCCGAGTCCTTTTGCTCCAAGGTGACAATGTCTCGTTGCCTCTTTGCACTTACCGTCGGAGGAAAATATTTCTGCATGAACTTTTTAGCCATTTTACCCCAGTTGTAATCTCACCAGGTTTAAATGAATACGCCCATTGTCTTGCCTCATCTCTGAGAGAAAATGGGAATAGCGTCAATCTGATGCTATCTTGCGGTACTCCAGCCATAGGGAACGCGCTACAGATTTCTAAGAAACTCTGTAGATGTGCATGTGGATCTTCACCCGTTGCACCCCCAAACTGCCTTGCGGCTTGCAGCATCTGCAACATTACTGGTTTCATTTCGAACCTTCCATTACCCTCGAAGGTTGGTTGTAGAATTCCCGGTGCAAAATTATATAAATTAGGCGACGCATACTCCCTCATCGAACAAGAGAATCAGATTTGTATCATAGTTTCCATGCTCTTGTTCATTTGCGTTTCGCCTGACCTCAGCTTGAGGAGCTTGAGGTTGATTGTTTTGAGCATCCATGTTCTCTTCCGTAGACTGATTGCTCCTTCTTTGCTTGTTCTGTCTTATCCTTCTTCTGAAGGTCCTCTCAATCTCAGGGTCAATATCAAATGTCGGGTTATCCCCTTCACTCATATACTGTTAGAAGCCTCTGACAGAAGAGAAGCTTGCGAACAACTCAACTTCCAGCATTGAATTTAGAGGCATCTCATTTCGGTTGGAAATGTTGCCTGTTCTCTGACAACGATCGAAAGCTACCGCATATGCCCTTGCGTCTTTGAATAATGTGGGCCAGAAATACCCACTTTGCAAAACCTTTGCAGCTGTTCTCTGCCCCCCAAAGTGTCCTCCGTAAGGTGCTTCATGACAGCTTCTCAAAATGCTATGCGTTTCATATTCTGGAACACATCGACCCAGGATATGGTCAGGGCCAAGTCTGTATAGATATGGCTCATCCCAGCAGTAGAACTTACTTTCATGTTGGAGCTTTTTCTTTTGTTGAGCATTGAATTCTTCGGGCCATTGGTTGCAGACCAGGTAATTTACTATGTCTGCGTACCACGGTTCCTAACTCTCTGCGTTCATGACGTGCTCGTCTGGGAATCGTTCCTCTATACCACTCCAACTTTCCTGGACCTCTTTATTTTCAAACCGAGAAAGGTGGTCCGCAACCTGATTCTCGGTTCCCTCTCTATCTTTAATCTCCAAATCAAATTCTTGTAATAGTAATACCCATCGGATGAGTCTAGGCTTTGCGTCCTTTTTCGCCATCAAATATTTGATCGCAGAATGATCACTATAGATGGTCACCTTTGACCCTATCAAATATGCTCTGAATTTGTCAACCGCAAAGACTATGGCTAACATTTCCTTCTCAGTAGTGGTGTAGTTCTCCTGAGACGAATGTTGTGGTGTATTTGTATGTGTATTAGCCTAACGCAAAGTGCTAAAGTATATGGTTATGCGTTTAACATGTCCTGTTTTGATCATGCAATGCGTTCTATTATTATGCGTTGGTCTTGTCAAGTTTTCCTATTCTTTTAACCAAGTATAAGTAAAGTAATAGGTGTTCTCGGTGAGTCCGAGGTCGAACATAGGGATTCTATTGATTTGGTTTTTAATTGGATTGCATGCGTTACAGTGGTAACTAATATATATTTGAAAGTTGTTTCTAATCTAAGAAAGCGATTGTTTCTACACTATACTAACAATTGTGGAATATGGAAAGCATGCGACACAGCAAGTTCAGCTAAGATGTGTGTGAATGGATAAAGAAAGGGGTTCGGGTTGATTAACATCTAACGTCGAAAACGCACAGTAGTATTCTATTTATACTTGCAACTCTTCTCCCGGTTGTCAGCCGCTATGCGTTATATGTCTATAACGCATAGGAGAGTGTTAAGAACCAAGGTTGTCCTCGTAGACAGGTAACACTACTTGGCTCTTGTCAATTGAGTTCCACAATCACTTACCCTCTCGAGCAGTCTGATTATTACTACTTATATCGATTTGTCAGATGGACATAAGCATCGGATTAAGCTCGCAATTGACAAGTTAAAATAGTTACACTGTGGTTCCTAGCTAGATGCTAACGCAACCCTAGACCCTTGAGTGATTAGTTACTCATGGTTTGAAAGTAGAAAGCGGAAAGTTTAGAGAAATGAGTAGACATGAAAGATAATTGTATTGATGAAATGAGATACAATTTTCGATAAGTTCAATTCCTTGATACAAATCTAAAATTAAGATAGAAAAGTAAGAAAGAAAGCAGGGAAGGCGTCAATGTCTTGAGTCGCCCGGATGGAAGCGTGATGATTTGCTGTGAAGTGGTGCGGCGGATGGAAGACTCTTCTCTCTCGAGCTATTTGTCTCCAGCTGAAGTCTGAGAGAACTCTGCTGTCACTTATGGAGTCCTTCCGAGAATTAACAACCTTTCTCATCTCACAGAGCTGCCCTTTTATAGATGCTGAAATCGCAGTTAATGGCAGATCTGCTTGATTGGTGGCGAGATTGATACTGCGTCCATCTCGCTTGATTGCGTGATTGTCGGGCCAATTAAGATCCACCACTCAAGTCGCAAATCATGTCTGTCAATCATCCGTCAATCTCTCAAGATTCCGTTCTGATTCTCAGCGCCTTGCCGTAACGGTTGTCTACGCGTCCATGCATAGTTTGGCCTATGTCAACGCGTCGTAGATTGTTAACGCGTGGTTATGCGTTGAGTTGTCGTTAACGCGTCGTCAGGTTGTTTGCGTTCCGTTCATATCATGCGTCCATGAAGAACAGATTGCTAACGTGTCGTTCTGCGTTAATAAGTCATCAGCGCATCGTTTGGATTCCTGCGTTAAAACATGCGTTTTAGGCTCAACAAGTGGTAAAATCATTATCTTCATCAAAATACAAGAGTATAACGCAAAGGAAGATTTATTAATGGAATTTATCATCAACTACCGCATGCTTCTCTATTTAAACTCTATTTATCTATGAAAAAGGCTATAATAACTTGTATTTCTACAAGTTATCAACGAATTCAACGTTTTACTAGCATAATAGATAGGGTGCATTATTTTCTCTTTTCTCTGCCTCAATACAGGTCCCACCGCATGGTTACTTGCATCGCACATTAATTCAAATGGGAGAGACCAGTCAGGTGCAACTAAAATTGGTGCAGAAATCAGAGCTTGCCTTAGAGACTCGAACGCATTTAAGCATTTACCGTCGAATTTGAATTCCCTGTTGGCTTCCAGCAGCTCGCTCAGTGGTTTTGCTACTTGCCAAAATCCTTTAATGAATTTTCTGTAGAAGCCCGCATGGTCTAGGAAACTTCGCAAAGTCTTTAAATTTGGGGGAGCTGGGAGTTTTGCTATCGCATCTATCTTTGCTTGATCCACTTTCAATCCAACCTTTGAGATCTTATGTCCCAACACAATACCCTCAGTGACCATAAAATGGCATTTTTCCCAGTTGAGGACTAGGTTTGTGTCTTCGCATCGCTTTAACACTCGTTCTAAGTTGGTCAAGCATTCATCATATGATTTTCCAAATACTAAGAAGTCGTCCATAAACACCTCTACTGACTGTTCCAAATAGTCAGAAAATATTGCCATCATGCACCTTTGGAACGTCCCTGGTGCGTTACATAGCCCGAATGGCATGCGTCTGAATGCAAAGGTGCCATATGGACACGTGAACGTTGTCTTCTCTTGATCTTCCGGAGCTATCATGATCTGGTTATAGCCGGAATATCCGTCAAGGAAGCAGAAAAATTCATTTCCTACCAGCCTATCTAGCATCTGGTCGATGAATGGCAGTGGAAAATGGTACTTCTTTGTTGCCGCATTCAGCTTGCGGTAGTCCATACAGATGCGCCAGCCAGTGACCGTTCTTGTTGGTATCAATTCATTCTTACTGTTCATGATTACTGTCATTTCCCCTTTCTTAGGTACACACTGAACTGGGCTTACCCAACTGCTGTCGGAGATTGGATAAATGACCCCTGCGTCGAGCCATTTGATGATCTCTTTCTTTACAACCTCCTTCATCGCGGGGTTAAGCCTGCGTTGCCTTTCAACTGAGCCATCTTTACCCTTTTCCAACCGAATTTTGTGCATGCAGTATGAAGGGCTTATTCCTCTAATGTCCGCTAGGGTCCATCCAATAGCTTTGATATGATTTTTCAATATCTCCAGCAAAGCCTTTTCACACTCTGTAGTCAACGCAGAGGATATGATGACCGATAGCGTGCTCTCTTCCCCCAAATATGCATACTTTAAATGCGACGACAGTGTTTTTAGCTCAAGGGTTGGCGGCTCTTCTAGGGACGGCTTTGTTTTCTCCGTGGATCGGTTACTTAAGTCTAAGCGTTCAAAGCTTGCATTTGAGATTAAACCTATTTCCGCTTCTCTTCCCTCATCCAGTTCATCCAGCATTGTTTCGTTTTCAGCACATGCGTCTATGATGCTTGCCTTTTCTTCAATTATCTCTTCGATCATCTGGCAAGAATGAAAATCATCAGGATATTTCAACGCATTAAAAACATTAAACTTTACCTGCTGGTCGTCCACTTGAATGGTTAGCTCCCCTTCCTGGACGTCAATCAGGGCACGTCCAGTAGCTAAGAAAGGTCTTCCCAGGATGACGGGCACCTCTCTGTCAGCTTCATAATCCAGAATTATGAAGTCGGCTGGGAAGATGAATTTGTCTACCTTCACAAGAACATCCTCAATTTTCCCTTCGGGATGCTTAATGGAACGGTCAGCAAGCTGAAGTGTGACTGTGGTTGGCCGTGCTTCCCTATACCCAACTTTTTGAATATAGACAGTGGCATTATGTTTATGCTGGCCCCTAAGTCGCATAGTGCCTGACCTACGTCCATTCCTCCTATAGAACATGGCAATGTGAAACTCCCTGGATCTTTCATTTTAGCGGGTATATTGCTTTTGAACAATGCACTGCATGCCCGCGTTAATGCGACTGTCTCAAACTCTCCAAGCCTTCTTTTCTTAGATAATATGTCTTTTAGAAATTTGACATAGCTCGGCATTTGTTCTAGGGCTTCCACCAACGGAATGTTGATGTGAAGTTGTTTGAGAACATCCAGGAATTTTCTAAACTGGCCCTCATCATTTTTCTTCTTTAGGCGTTGAGGAAAGGGCGGACGCATAAAGGGAGTGATATTCTGAGATACCGACGCAGGGTTTGCCTGCGTTGCTTTTTCTCTCCCCTTTCCATTCTCTTGTTCTTGAGAGGCTGTGGTGGTGGATGAAGATTGCGGTTCACTAATAGGTGTTATTGGAGTTAGTTGTGGAGTGATGTGAGGCTGCAGATTTCCTTGCGTCCTCTGATCTTGCGTTTCAGTGGGAAGAACCTTCCAACTCTTCAATGTCACAGCTTGACATTGTTCCTTACCGTTGCCTCGTGAGGCTTCGGTATTACTAGGCAATGCTCCTTGGGGTCTGGTATTGCGCTCGCCTGCCATTTGTCCCACTTGTATTTCTAAATTTCGGATTGTAATGGCATGGCTTTTTATTTCTCCCATTTGGTTCTGGAGCATCGCTTCCAACGACTTACGCGTTTCTTCATTTTGGGTGATAGTTTGACGCATAAGTGCCTCAAGGGATGATGATGATGAATTTGCTGACTGGTTTCGTTGTGCTTGATGCCCTTGAACACCTTGGTTGTACACGGGGTTGTTGCTTCTCTGCGGCTGTTGTCCAGTTCCCTGCGTCTGTGATTGGTTTCCTCCCCATCCAAAGTTAGGATGGTTCCTCCAACCCGGATTATAAGTCTTAGAGTACGGGTTGTTCTAAACATAGCAGACAGACTGTGGGTTGTAGTGACACATATCGTACAAGTGGCCATCACCGCATTGCACACAGCTTACAGATGCTGTTGCATTCACCGTGTTCATTGCGTCCATTGATGCAACTGTTCCACCTTGGTTGTTCAACGCAATTGTTTGCAGCAAGGATGTCATGTTGGCGATCTGAGCTGAAAGGTTACTAGTCGCGTCAATTTCAATCATTCCAGCTTGCGTTCGTCTCTTATCCATATACTGGGATCCATATCCATCATCCATTCATTCATCAGTGTTCATCGAAATTCTGTCGAGGATCTCCTTGGCTTGCGTATAAGTCTTGTCCATTAATCCTCCTGCTGCAGAGGCGTTAGCCACTGATTGTGATGTTTTATTTAATCCTCCGTAGAAAATCTCCATCTGCACACAATCAGGGATACCATTATGCGGACAATTCCTTACAAGCCTTTTAAACCGGGCCCATGCTTCATTGAGGGTCTCCGAATCCTTTTGCTCAAAGGTGACAATGTCTCGTCGCCTCTTTGCACTTACCGTCGGAGGAAAGTATTTCTGCATGAATTTTTCAACCATTTGGCCCCAAGTTGTAATCTCACTAGGTTCAAATGAATACGCCCATTGTCTTGCCTCATCTCTGAGAGAAAATGGGAATAGCGTCAGTCTGATGCTATCTTGCGATACTCCAGCCATAGGGAATGCGCTATAAATTTCCAAGAAACTTTTCAGGTGTGCATGTGGGTCTTCACCCGTTGCACCCCCAAACTGCCCTACGGCTTGCAGCATCTGCAACATTACTGGTTTCATTTCAAACCTTCCATTACCCTTGAAGGTTGGTTGTAGAATTCCTGGTGCGAAATTGTATAAATTTGGCGACGCATACTCCCTCATTGGGCGATTTCTATCATGCGCCAAGAGAATTGGGTTTGTATCGTAGTTTGCGTGCTCTTGCGCATTTGCATTCTGCCTAACCCCAGCTTGAGGAGCTTGAGGTTGATTATTTTGAGCATCCATGTTCTCTTCAGTAGTTTGATTGCTTCTTCTTTGTTTATTCTGTCTTATCCTTCTTCTGAAGGTCCTCTCAATCTCTGGGTCAATATCAAATGTTGGGTTGTCCCCTTCACTCATATACTATTAGAAGCCTTTGACAGAAGAGAAGCTTGCTATACTCCGTCGACTTAGGAATCCTGCAACACAATAATCCAAAGAAAATAATTTAAATCAATGAAATAATCCCCGGCAACGGCGCCAAAAACTTGTTGAGAAAATTTTGTGTATGTGTGAATTAGCCTAACGCAAAGTGCTAAATGATGTGTTTATGCGTTCAACATGTCATGCTTTGAACATGCTATGCGTTCTATTACTATGCGTTGGTGGTCTTGTCAAGTTTTCCTATTCTTTTACCCAAGTATAAGCAAAGTAATAGGTGTTCTCGGTGAGTCCGAGGTCGAACACAGGGATTATATTGATTCAGTTTTTAGTTGGATTTCATGCGTTATAGTGGTAACCAATAAATATTTGAGAATTGTTTTTAATTTAAAGAAAGCGATAGTTTGTACACTAGACTAAAAATTGTGAAAGATGGAAAGCATGCAACACAGCAAGTTCAGCTAAGGATGTGTGTGAATGGATAAAGGAAAAGGGTTCAGGTTGATTAACATCTAACGTCGGAAACGCACAGTAGTATTCTATTCATACTTGCGACTCTTCTCCCGGTTGTCAGCCGCTATGCGTTATATGTCTATAACGCATAGGAGAGTGTTAAGAACCAAGGTTATCCCCATAGACAGGTAACACTACTTGGCCCTTGTCAATTGAGTTCCACAATCAATTACCCTCTCGAGCAGTCTGATTATTACTACTTATATCGATTTGTCAGATGGACATAAGCATCGGATTAAGCTCGCAATTGACAAGATAAAATAGTTACACTGTGGTTCCTAGTTAGATGGTAACGCAACCCTAGACCCTTAAGTGATTAGTTACTCATGGTTTGAAAGTAGAAAGCGGAAAGTTTAGAGAAATGAGTAGACATAGAAGATAATTGTATTGATGAAATGAGATACAATTTTCGATAAGTTCAATTTCTTGATACAAATCTAAAATTAAGATAGAAAAGTAAGAAAGAAAGCAAGGAAGGCGTTAATGTCTTGAGTCGCCCGGATGGAAGCGTGAGGCTATGCTGTGAAGTGGTGCGGCGGAGGGAAGACTCTTCGCTCTCGAGCTATTTGTCTCCGGCTGAAGTCTGAGAGAACTCTGCTGTCACTTATGGAGTTCTTCCGAGAATCAACAACCTTTCTCATCTCGCAGAGCTGCCCTTTTATAGATGATGAAATCGCAGTTAATGGCAAATCTGCTTGATTGGTGGCGAGATTGATACTGCGTCCATCTCGCCTGATTGTGTGATTCTCAGGCCAATTAAGATCCACCACTTTAGCCACAAATCATGTTTGTGAATCATCCGTCAATCTCTCAAGATTCCGATCTGATTCTCAGCGCCTTACCTTAACGATTGTCTACGCGTCCATGCATAGTTTGGCCGATGTCAACGCGTCGTAGGTTGCTAACGCGTAGTTATGCGTTGAGTTGTTGTTAACACGTCGTCAGGTTGTTTGGCGTTCCATTCAGATCATGCGTCCATGAAGAATAGATTGCTAACGTGTCGTCCTGCGTTAAGAAGTCATCAACGCATCGTCTGCATTCCCGCGTCAAAACATGCGTTTTAGGCTCAAAAGGTGGTAAAATCATTATCTTCATAAAAATACAAGAGTATAACGCAAAGGAAGATTTATTAATAGAATTTAGCATAAACTACTGCATGCTTCTCTATTTAATCTCTATTTATCTATGAAAAAGGTTATAATAACTTGTATTTCTACAAGTTATCCAGTGGTTACTAATGGCTATGCTAGCTCATGTTTGTTAGTGATAGTTGAATGAATTTAGTCAATCACTGGGCTTTAAGCTCACTCAATTTGTTTGTTTGTTTGTCGTTTCAGGTAGCGAGCGTGTCCGGGACGCCTTGCCTACAGAAGTATCTCGTCTGGGCCTATCTTGAAGCAGACCTCTGGGATAGTTGTAAATATTCAGTTTGTGTCCATCTTTTGTAATGTACATGTTCCTTATGAGTGTTGGGAGAATTGTTCTGTATCACGTATATATATATGAAAAGAATACTTGACGAAAGATTGTATGTTTTCAAATATTTTAATAGCAATGGTGTTTCTATTTGAGATTTAACTGGCATCTAGTTTCAATATGTTATATAGAGAGTGCAGTTTCACACTCACTCCTAGGTATAAGGTGTATCTGGGATGGGGTGTGATATTTTGGTATCAGAGCATATAAGATTTTGGGTTGTGAGGTCATGCATTGTAGATAGGAACATGTAAATAGTAAATTGATTGCATACTATGTTGTAGGAACATGCCCAGAGGTACCAGACGAGGTAGGCAGGAAGGCGCCACGACATCGCATGCTACCAGAGAGGAGAGGCAGGCATCTGAAGGAGAATCTAGTAATCCTCAGGCGAGTATTAATATGGAAGAACAACTTTTTAGCAGAATCGCACAAAGATTAGTAACCAGTATGGAAACAGTTCAGGGAGACCCTGAGAAACAGTTTGGCATAGAACGATTTAAGGCGTTGGGTGCTCAAGTGTTTGAAGGCACCACAGACCTTACGGAAGCTGAAGCATGGTTAAATCAGGTAGAATGTTTCAGAGTTATGCACTGTCCAGAAGACAGGAAACTTGACTTGGTCACATTCATGCTCCAAAAAGGGGCTGAAGACTGGTGGCGATTGATAGAACACAGAAACACGGATGTGGGCTCTTTAACATGGGCAGATTTTAAGAAGTCATTCCAGGAGAAGTATTACCCTAAATCCTTTTGTGACGAGAAAAGGAAGGAATTCTTAAATTTCGTACAGGGAAGCATGTCTGTGGCGGAATATGAGAAGAAATTTACGGAGCTTGCCAAATATGCTTTGGCATTGATAGCAGAGGAAGTTGATAAATGCAAGCGTTTCGAAGAGGGCTTGCGCAGTGAAATCCGAACCCCAGTGATAGCTAGTACAGAGTGGACAGACTTTGTAAAACTAGTCGAAGCAGCCATGAGAGTAGAAAAGAGTATAGCAGGAGCAGGAGTTGAAGGAGGCGGAATTAAGACTGGGCAGACTTATAGTTCATCACGAGTACAGACTCAGCAAGGTGAAGGACGTCGTTTTACACCAGGAGTCTCTAGTAAGGGCAAGTTTAAAGTCGGGTCTAGTGGTTCGTAATTTCCAGAAGGATCACAGAGGGGAAACCCACAGAGAGGACGAGGGAGGTTTCCTCAGACATATGTACCTACGGGACGGTCGCAGTATAGTCAACCTAGTGAATCTGTGGCCAGTTCAGCGCGGAAACCGTATTGTACTTCTTGTGGCAACACCCATTGGGGACAGTGTTATGTAGGATCTGATGTTTGTTATAACTGTGGACAACCAGGGCATTTTAAAAAAGACTGTCCTCAACCTAAGAAAGGAAGGGAAGCAGAGCAGCGAACAGTAGTGCAGTCAGCGAATCAATCTAGACAAGAAATGGGTGTTGGAGAAGGGACTAGTGGAGGTCGACAGAGGAGTAACACAGGTAGACCAAGACAGCAGGGACAGGTGTTTACTGTGACACGGCAGGAGGCCGAGGTGACACCGGATGTAGTTACGGGTATGCTTACTATTTGCTATAATACTGCACATGTGTTAATAGATTCAGGGGCTACCCACTCATTTGTGTCTTGTAAATTTGCTGCACATATAAATAGAGAATTAGAACCTTTGTCTAAAGCTTTACTAGTATGTACCTCTACTGGGGAAACCATTATTATAGAACATGCTTATTTCGAGTGTGAAATTGTGATCGATGGTGTGATATGGTTGACTGATTTATTACCTCTAGTATTATTGGAGTTTGATGTAATTCTTGGCATGGACTTTTTATCAAAGTATCATGCGAAAGTTGATTGCTTTAAGAAGAAAGTGTGGTTGACAAAGCCTGATGGGGTTGAAGTAATATTTAAGGGAAGGAGATGAATTCTTCCTACTTGTGTAATTTCTGCAGTAAAAGCCAGGAAGTTATTGAGTAAAGGCTGTGAAGCATATTTAGCTTATGTGACAGAAGCAAAAGCAGAGAAACTAAAACCGGAGGATGTACCGGTAGTACGGGAGTTCCTTGATGTTTTCCCTGAGGAACTATCGGGTTTACCACCTCATAGGGAGGTGGAATTTACCATTGATTTAGTTCCTGGAACAACCCCTATTTCGCAGACACCATACCGTATGGCACCGTCAGAACTGAAGGAGTTAAAGGTGCAGTTGCAAGAGTTAGTGGATAAGGGGTACATTAGACCCAGTGTGTCCCCATAGGGCGCACCAGTGCTATTTGTGAAGAAAAAGGATGGAACTATGAGATTGTGTATAGATTACCGCCAACTAAATAAGGTGACTATACGCAATAAATATCCTTTGCCCTGTATTGATGACTTATTTGATTAGCTTAGCGGGGCATCAGTATTTTCAAAGATAGACCTGAGATCTGGATATCATCAGTTGAAGGTCAGAGAGACAGATGTGCCAAAAACGGCTTTTAGAACGAGGTACGGACATTATGAATTCCTCGTGATGCCTTTTGGTCTGACAAATGCTCTAGCAGTATTTATGGACTTGATGAATAGGATTTTCCATCCTTATCTGGATCAGTTTGTGATTGTATTTATTGATGATATTTTAGTATATTCTAGAAGCAGAGAGGAACATGAGGAACATCTTAGAACTGTTTTACAGACGTTGAGGGAAAAGAGATTATATGCAAAATTCAGCAAATGCGAATTTTGGTTGAAACAGGTGATGTTTTTGGGACATATTGTATCCGTAGCAAGAGTGTGTGTGGATCCTCAGAAGACTGAGGCGATTACCAGATGGGAACAGCCAAAGACATTGTCTGAGGTACGTAGTTTTCTAGGACTTGCAAGATACTATCGACGTTTTGTGCAGGGATTTTCTAAGATAGCCTTACCATTGACCCATTTAACTAAGAAAAGTACTAAATTTGAGTGGAATGACGAATGTGAACGAAGTTTTCGAGAGTTGAAGAATAGGTTGGTATCCGCACCTATTTTGGCACTTCCAGAGTCAGGGAAGGAGTTCGAGGTGTATTGTGATGCCTCCCGACAGGGGTTAGGTTGTGTATTAATGCAAGGAGGCAGAGTTATAGCTTATGCCTCTAGACAGTTGAGGCCACATGAAGTTGACTAGCTATTCATGATTTGGAATTGGCTGCGATGGTGTTGGCATTGAAGATATGGCGCCATTATCTGTATGGAGAGAAATGCCATATCTATACAGACCACAAAAGCTTAAAATATATCTTTGATCAGAAAGAACTTAACATGAGGCAAAGGAGGTGGTTAGAGTTGATCAAAGATTACGATTGTACCATAAATTATCATCCAGGAAAAGCAAATGTGGTGGCCGATGCTTTAAGTAGAAAGTTTCAGAGTGGAGTAAGTTTATTGAATGCAATAAGGGTATCCTTGCTCAGGGAGTTGAGGTTTGGTGTAGCTAATTTGAAAGTAACTGGAACAGGAGCATTGTTAGCACATTTCCAGTTGAAACCTAAACTAGTAGATGAAGTTGTAAAGAGGCAAATGACTGATCCTATAGTTAATAAATTAATAGAAGAGGTAAAGACTCAGCAGAGAACAGACTTTGAACTCAGACCTAATGGTGTACTATTGAAACAGGGCAGGGTATATGTACCAAAGGATGAAGAAGTTAAACAGGTGATACTGGAAGAGGCTCATAGTTTGGCGTATGCTATGCATCCAGGCAGTACCAAGATGTACAGAACGCTGAGGAAATTTTATTGGTGGCCAGGTATGAAAAGAGAAATAGCAGAATTTGTAGCAAAATGTTTAATTTGTCAGCAGGTTAAGCCTGAACGACAAAGGCCAGCAGGGTTATTGAACCCACTTCCTATTCCCGAGTGGAAATGGGAGCACGTTACTATGGACTTTCTGTTTGGATTATCGAGGACATAAGCAGGTGTTAATGGAATTTGGGTGATCGTTGACAGGTTAACAAAAACAGCACGATTTTTACCAGTTAAAACGACTTACACCTTAGACAGGTTAGCATAACTTTACGTGGACAGAATCGTGAGTCAGTTTGGCGTACCTGTAACGGTGACATCAGATAGAGATCCTAGATTTACTTCCAAGTTTTGGGGAAGTTTACAAAAAGCGTTAGGAACCAAGCTGCAATTCAGTACTGCTTTTCATCCTCAGACTGACGGGCAATCAGAAAGAACCATCCAGACTTTGGAGGATATGTTAAGAACCTGTGCATTACAATTTCACGGTAGCTGGGATGTGCATTTACCTTTAATGGAATTTGCTTATAATAACAGTTACCAAGCGAGTATTGGAATGGCTCCATATGAAGCACTTTATGGTAGACCGTGCAGAACCCCAGTTTGTTGGGGAGAAGTTGGTGAGAGGAAGTTAATTGGACCGAAAATTGTGCAAGCTACGACAGAAAAGGTAGAACTGATTAAAGCCAGTCTTAAAGCAGCCAAGGACCGTCAGAAGAGTTATGCTGAAAACAGAAGAAAAGATCTTGAATTTGAGATTGGAGATAAGGTGTTTTTGAAGTTATCACCGTGGAAGGGAATTCTGAGATTTGGTAAGAAAGGAAAACTGAGTCCCAGATATATCGGACCCTATGAGATATTAGAAAGAGTTGGGCCAGTGGCTTATAGATTAGCTTTACCTGTTGAAATGTCTAGGATACATAATGTATTCCATGTATCAGTGTTAAGGAAATATATCCCTGATGCTACTCATGTGCTATCAACTCAACCAGTAGAGCTCAGCGAAGATTTGAGTTATGAAGAGAAGCCTGTTCAGATAATAGATGAAAAAGAACAAGTTTTAAGAAACAAAGTGATACCATTAGTTGAAGTACTATGGAGGAATCACGAGATAGAGGAAGCAACGTGGGAGCCGAAGGAGCAAATGATAAAACAATATCCAAATTTATTTGTTTAGGAGTATACTACCTACTAATTTCGGGGAAGAAATCTTTGTAAGGAGGTGGTAATTGTAAGCCCCGTACTTAACCTTGTGAGAAAGCAAGATAAGAAGAGACCAGGAGATAGGCGTTTTGGTAGGAGTAGTTGGCTGGAATGTGATTGGGGGCAGAAAAATGGCTAAGTATCAGCTATGCGTTGGTGGCAACACGCCTTGATGGAAGCAGTTTTGGCGTGGACGCAAAGGTGAGGGAAGGCTGTTAGGCGTTGAGGCCACGATGCGTTGAGGTCACAAGGCGTGGAGAGCCACCTTGCATCGAAGGTTATCTTGCGACAAACGCATTGAAGGCTGCAAGGCATTGGAAGTTGAAGGCCACGAGGCGTTGAGAGCCAATTTGCAATGAGACCATTATGCGATGAACGCTACCATACGTCGAAAGTGGGTATGCGTTGGGCAAAGAAGGTTGGCCGAGAGAATAATGCGTTTGTTAACCGTCTGGTGAGGGAGTCTTGAAAAAGTAACACAAACAGAGGCTGTGCGTTGCTGAAGCCAAACATAGAAGGTATGCGTTGAATAGATTATTGTATAGAGATGAAATGGAGATTAAGTCGGTGGTATATATATAAGTGGACCGAGAATTCAATTGTTTTGATTACATTTCAGAGCTTGAGTTGAGTCCATTTCGAAGCTAAACATCGGAGGGAGGTAGAAGAAGATGTTCATGTTGATTTGGAGTGGAAATCTCGTCGTTACCGTGGAGGAAACTTGAGCTGGAGCAGAGGACTCAGCTGGTGTTACTCTCTTAGAGTAACGTTCAGTTTTGGAGGAAGAACGAACTGAGGAAACGGTGGTTAGGGCCGGAATTCTGAGGTTAGTTAGGTTAACTCGATTTTTAGCAAGTTTCATGAAGGGTGCTTGAGCTGAACTTGTATATATGTGTGTCAAACTCCAGATAGAAGAGATTGGAGTTGAATTGCCGGATGATTAGGAGCAACTTGGAGTTGTTGAAGGATATGTTCTAAACGGAGAGGATATTCTTCATGAAACTTTGAGGTAAGATGAAGGACTTATACCTTAATAAGTTTGTAGAAGAAAGTAAGTTCTGAAATTGGCCAGAATGTGATGTTTAGCAGGTTGAAGAAGGAAGAAGAAAGGAAGAAGAAAATTGTTCTGCTGCAGCGGTAGTATCGCTGAGAGAGCGAGAGACAGGGCAGCGAAACAAGTGTCGCTGTAACGCAAGAGGGGCTTTGCGTCTCACAATTCTCGCTGAAGTCTCGCTGGGTGTCGCTCCTCAGGTAGTCTCGCTAGTTACGTTCAACCTAGTATCGCTGGTGCAGTAATATGTAATGAAGTTTCGTTGGTAGTCATTAGTTGTCTGTGGAGTAATGTTATTAATGAGTGTTAAGGA
>CM065546.1:16747500-16757500 GCA_033088355.1 Citrullus amarus
TCAAGAAAGTTGCAGAACAAGAGAACGATCCGAAAAGGTGAGAATTAAGCTAGAGTTCCAAGAGTGAGTTAGCCGCAAGGAAGAGGAAAAGAGTTCGAGATAGTTTTGGTGCCCTTCGAAGTCCGACGCGAGAGCCAAGGAGTTCGTGACGGTGCTGCCTCAATCAAGAACCTCTTTTCAGTAGAGTTTCCCTATTCTTTACATTCTTTCTTTGATTCTTTTTTATCAATATGTTGCTTTACGCTATGAGTGGCTAAACTCTTTAGTTTTAGGGTTTTTGATGAATTGTTTGTAAACTCATGATAATTTTGTAAACTCATGGTTTTGTTCAAATAAATATGCTTTTCATTGTTATTGTGTTTAATTCTTGAAGATTGGCCACCTTCACATGTTAGGTTAGATGTATGATCGAGAGATTATATATTTAATTTGATCTATAACGATGAATCGTTGTTAATCTATCACGAGAGTAGTTAGGTTTACAATGAAAGTTGCTAAAGACTAGTCTTAATGCCATGTAATTTTGTATTGGTTTTAAGAGATTAACTATCAATCAAGTTGCATGAGAAAGAGTTGTCTTTGAGAGAAGATAACTTGGAGTAAAGTTTCTAGACTTAGGCATAAGAATTAAATCCATGAAATCTATAATTTTGCATGATGAAACAAACAAGGATTTGAAACCCTAGAACTCTCTTTGAACTCTTGCAATTCTCCCTTTGATATTTTCTTGCTTGCTTTTTCTTTTTCCCAAAAACATAAATTTGAATTCCAATCCTCAAATAAAATTGATTCAATTCTAGAATAGCTAAATAACTTAAACCTTCCCAATTGGATCTCTAGTGGAAACGATACTCGGACTTAACCGTTTTATATTATAACTTGACCCGTACACTTGCGGTTAACACACAAAAGTGACACATCAAGTTTTTGGCGCCGTTGCCGGGGATCCAAAGAATGGTTTTTGTTATTTAATATTCATAAGAATTGATAGATCTTAATTTGAGGTGTATATTAGTTGATTGTTTATTTGTTTTTATTTTTTTTTTATTTTTATTCTTCTATTTGATTGTTTATTTATTTGGTTTACTTTATATAATTGTTTTTTTTTATTTTATTTATTTTTGATCGTCTATACCTCGAGATAATACTAACCTCCTCCCTTTTGATCCCGAGATTGAGAGGACGTGTAGAAGAAATCTAAGAGCTCAACTTAATCAAACTATGGAGATGGCGGAGGAGATACCTAAGGCAATTAGAGACTACTTTCAACCGACATTACCGGCAAGTCAACCCGGAATTATGAATGTGCCTATCAATGTCAGCAATTTTGAGTTGAAACCGGGGTTGATCCAAATGGCTAGAGAGCTAGCCTTTAGAGGAAGAACTAATGAAGATCCTCACAAGCACTTACGATCCTTCTTGGAGATATGCGGGACGGTAAAGATGAATGGTGTTTCTAACGATGCTATTAAACTAAGACTGTTTCCTTTTTCTTTGCAGGACCGTGCTAAGGATTGGTTGGAAACCATACCTCCGGATAGCATTACAACATGGGAGATTTTAGCTCAAGCTTTCTTGAACAAATATTTTCCACCGGCTAAATCTCAAAGACTGAGGACGGAGATTGGAACATTCTGCCAACTCGAGGATGAACAATTATATGAGGCTTGGGAAAGGTATAAGGATCTCTTGAGAAAATGCCCTCAACATGGGTACCCGGATTGGTTGCAAATTCAACTTTTCTACAATGGATTGGCAAGCTCCACCAAATCCATCTTAGATGCAATTGCCGGAGGGTCAATTTTTTCGAAGAATGCTCAAGAAGCCTATACTATACTAGAAGATTTAGCCAATACATCCTACAATTGGCCATGTGAACGGTCTTCTTCAAACATCCCAAGAGCCGCCAGATTATATGAAGTGGATGAGGTAAATTCTCTCAAAGCTCAAATGGCTTCCCTTACTAATGCTCTTTCTAAATTAACTGCAGGAAGCCAAGCTCAAACAAATCCACCATCTATAGCCTCTCTTGCTGCTTTGGCATCGGAAATGGGCGTTCATGGAGATAATGAGACGGCTAATTATGTTGATAGAGGACATTATAGGAATTACCAACATCAACAACTTCCAACTCACTACCATCCTAGTTTGAGGAATCATGAAAATTTTTCTTATGCTAACAAAAGGAATGTTTTGCAAGGTTCTTCTGATTTATCCAATGTAGGTCCATCCCACACTAAAAAGAAGTCCAGCTTAGAAGATTTGATGGTAGAGTTCATAAAAGAATCAAGAGGAAGGACAACCGCATTGGAAAGCACCGTACAAAGTCATGGTAAGACCATTCAAAACATCGATGTACAAATAAGCCAAATCGCCACTTCCCTCCAAACAATGCAAAAGGGAAAATTTCCTAGTTGTCCCGAGATAAATCCAAAAGAGGAGTGCAAGGCCATGACTTTGAGGAGTGGGAAAAAGCTGTCCACTCCTTTGATCATTGATGAGGATGAAGAGCAAGAGGTAGATGACACTATCCAAGAGCAAATTTTAGAAGATGAACCAAAGATCCTAGAAAAGGAGGTAAAGGTAAAAGAGTCAACATATTCAAGTAAGTCATCTAACCCTCTACCTTTTGTACCTAATACTATGCCATATCTTCAACGTTTTAAAAAGAAAGAAATAGACTCCCAATTTGCTAATTTCTTGAGTTATTCAAAAAGCTTCATATTAACATTCCATTTGCTGAGGCATTAGAGCAAATGCCCAACTATGCGAAATTCATGAAAGATGTCTTATCTAAAAAGAAAAAGTTTGGGCAATATGAGATGATTAGCATGACTGAGGAATGCAGTGCAGTGTTACAAAAGAAGCTACCACAAAAGTTAAAAGATCCAGGGGCTTCTATTAATTTAATGCCTTTATCTGGGTTCTTTAAATGTTACTAGAGCTCTTTGTGATCTGGGTGCTTCTATTAATTTAATGCCTTTATCTGTCTATAGGAAACTCAACATTGGAGAGGTGCAACCTACCACCATCACCCTGCAACTTGCTGATAGATCATTAGCTTATCCTAAAGGTATTGTTGAAGATGTATTAGTTAAAGTTGATAAATTTATCTTCCCTGCAGATTTTGTAGTCTTGGACATGGAGGAGGACTCTGAGATTCCTATCATACTTGGGAGGCCATTCCTAGCAACTGGAAAGGCTATCATAGATGTCCAACAAGGGAAGTTGACTTTAAGGGTAAATGATGAAAATGTTGTATTTGATATTTACAAGTCCTTGAGTCATTATGATGAGAGTAGTCCTTGCCATGCTATAGACATAATTGATCATACTATTTTTAAGCATGTAGATATGTTAGCTAATGATCATCTAGAACAAAGCATGATAGATGTTGAAAATGCAGATACAATCTTTGGTGAAATAGAATTTTATGCTAGGTGGTTAGATAGGTTGCCAATATGTTCTAAAGTAGATAAACCTATACCTTTAGCTCCCTTGCATGTTGTGAATGATATTGAGAAGCCTAAGCTTGAATTAAAAGTGTTACCTCTTCATTTAAAATATGCATTCTTAGATGATTTATCTTCTTTACCTGTTATAATATCTTCTGATCTTGATTCTGTGGAAGAAGAAAAATTATTGAAAGTATTGAGGGATCATAAATCCACCTTTGGTTGGTCTATTGAGGACCTTAAAGGTATTAGTCCGTCGGTCTGTATGCATATCTGACAGTCCATGGGTAAGTCTTGTTCAAGTGGTACCCAAGAAGGGTGGCATGACTGTGGTTAAAAATGAAAAAGATGAAATGATAGCCACTAGAACTGTGACAGGATGGCGTGTATGCATTGATTATAGGAAGTTGAACAAAGCTACTAGAAAAGATCATTTTCCCCTTCCTTTTATAGATCAAATGCTTGATAGACTTGCAGGTTATTCTCATTATTGCTTTCTAGATGGATATTCAGGTTATAACCAAATTGTCATTGCTCCTGAGGATCAAGAAAAAACGACATTTACATGTCCCTATGGGACATTTTCTTTTAAAAGAATGCCATTTGGTTTATGTAATGCCCCTGCTACTTTCCAACGTTGTATGATGTCTATTTTTCAGGGGCTCATCGAAGACATAATGGAGGTTTTTATGGATGATTTTTCTGTATTTGGGTCTTCATTTGATTTTTGTCTTGTTAATCTAACTCGTGTTTTGCAGAGGTGTCAAGATGCTAACCTTGTTCTAAACTGGGAGAAGTGTCATTTCATGGTAACAGAAGGCATCGTCCTGGGACACAAAGTCTCTCAAAAAGGATTGGAGGTGGATAGGGCTAAAATATCTGTCATTGAACAATTGCCACCCCCCACCAATGTGAAAGGAGTCAGAAGCTTCCTAGGGCATGCAGGGTTTTACAGGAGATTTATTAAAGATTTTTCTAAAATTGCTAAACCCTTGAGTAATCTACTAGAAAAGGAAGCTAAGTTTATTTTTGATGATGCATGTCTACTAGCTTTTAATACTCTGAAGGAAAGACTAATTGCTGCACCTATTATTGTTGTACCAGATTGGAGTCAATCTTTCGAGATCATGTGTGATGCTAGTGATTATGCTTTAGGAGCTGTTCTAGGCCAACGTAGAGATAACATGTTTAGGGCAATTTACTATGCTAGTAGGACTCTTGATAATACTCAACAAAAATACACTACTACTGAAAAAGAACTACTAGCTATTGTGTTTGCCCTTGATAAATTTAGATCATACTTGCTTGGCTCTAAAATAGTGGTGCATACCGACCATGCTGCTTTAAAGTATTTGTTTGTTAAGAAAGATTCTAAACCTAGGCTAATGAGGTGGATATTATTGTTACAGGAATTTGACTTAGAAATCAAAGACAGGAAAGGATGTGAAAATGTGGTTGCAGACCACTTATCTAGAATTGAGAATGAGGATGCTAAATCATGGCCCCCAATTGTTGAGATGTTCCCTGATGAACAACTGTATCAGGTAAAAGATAGTTTGCCCTGGTTTGCTGACATAGTTAATTATCTTGCAGGAGGACATTTGCCACCTGACATGAACTATCAACAAAAGAAAAGATTCATGCACAATGTTAAGTCTTACCATTGGGAGAACCCACTTCTCTACAAGGTTTGTGCTGACAATATGATAAGGAAGTGTGTGCCTAAAGAGGAAGTGGTAAGTATTCTAAATTCATGTCATGCCTCCCCCTATGGAGGTCATTTTGGACCCACTAGAACTGCAGCCAAGGTACTTCAGTCAGGATTTTATTGGCCATCCCTTTTTAAAGACTGTTATACCTTTGTTAAGTCATGTGATAGGTGCCAACGTACTGGCAATATTTCTAGACAACATGAGCTTCCAATGAAACCTATCTTGGAAGTGGAGCTATTTGACGTTTGGGGTATTGACTTTATGGGGCCTTTTCCTATTTCTTCTAATGGCTACCTATACATTCTAGTTGCAGTAGATTATGTATCTAAGTGGGTAGAAGCCATAGCCACTAGGACCAATGATGCTCGCACTGTTTTAAAATTCTTGCATAAAAACATTTTCACACGTTTTGGTACACCTAGAGCTATTATTAGTGATGAGGGTTCTCACTTTTGCAATAAACTGTTTGAATCCATGATGCAAAAATATAATGTTAATCATAAAATTGCTACAGCTTATCATCCTCAAACTAATGGCCTTGCTAAGTTATCTAACAGGGAAATCAAGCAAGTTTTGGAAAAGACAGTCAAGACCAATAGGAAGGATTGGGCCCTTAAGCTCGATGATGCACTGTGGGCCTACCGCACAGCTTTCAAAACTCCAATTGGTACTTCCCCGTATAGGTTGGTGTTTGAAAAGGCTTGTCACTTACCGGTAGAGCTCGAGCATAGAGCTTATTGGGCCATCAAGAAGCTGAACATGGATTTCGAGAAAGCCGATGAGAAACGCCTCTTAGAACTCAATGAGATGGAGGAGTTCCGTGCTCAAGCTTATGAGAATGCCAAACTTTACAAAGAGCGCACTGCGAGATGGCATGACAAGTAGATCACCTCACGAACCTTCCTTCCAGGACAAAGAGTATTACTTTTTAACTCACGTTTACGCTTGTTTCCAAGAAAGCTTAGGACACGATGGTCGGGACCCTTTATCATTGTCAAGGTATCCCCACACGGAGCCATGGAACTACAAGGTAACGATGGAACAACCTTCAAAGTGAATGGTCAACGATTGAAGCACTACACCGGTGATGAAGAACGCGTACTTGAGAACCTGGCTTTCATTGCATGATCCATTAGTCCTGTCTAGCTAGAAGACGTTAAACCAAGCGCTTATTGGGAGGCAACCCAATTTTATTGCTTTCTTTACTTTTCTTTTTATTTTATAAATCTTGGAGTCACTCATATGCTTTATCTCTCAGGAACGTGGTTCATCACACAAAGTACTCCTTACACCAAGCCTGTTTGGTGGCTTCCCGCTTGCTCCCAGGCTTGCTCTTTCCTTGTTAGATGCTCTTATGCATTGGGGACAATGCATGATTCTAAGTTTGGGGTGGGAGGTGTCTTTCGTACTTTTGTGTGTTTTCTTATCCTGCTATGCATGTTAGTGAAGGTTTTAATGATCATATGCATGTCAATTTTTGAAAATTTTGGAGCTTTCAAAGTTAATGAGTATGTTGTTTGTGGTTGTGTGCCTTCATGTTGATTGCCCATGAGGAGATTCGAATTTGCATGATAGATGACTTATTGTGGAAATAGAATAGCACTATCTTGAGTTAAATTCATTTAAGTCCCTCTTAAAATCTCTCATATTCTTGAGCACGTAGCCACTTTTATTTAGAATCTTTAACTGAAAAAAGGATTAAGTTGGGTGTATTTGGTTGTCACTTCGAAAGGCCCCACCGGTTAGAGAGTAGAAATGCATGATAGCTTGTAATCTTAGACTAAGGAAAAAGAAAAGAGTATACATGCCTTGAGAAAAGAAAAAGTGTACACAAAATATATGAGCTTTATTTGTCTATCTTTTTAAATGTTAAACTTGTAATGAGTATGCATGGATAGGGGTAAAAAGAGCTGCCTTTGCTGTGATCAGTAAGGACGCCTGAGAATTGACTAGGTACGAGTTCCTACAGTGAATGTGTGAAAGCTAGTGCCTCTAGGTAAAAGAATGCAAGTTTGGGCCCATGAAAAAAAAAATATATGATTGAAAGGTACCTTAGTGGACATATTACTCACTTGAATGCATGAAAGCTTGAAGATTGGTGCATGAGCTAGAGTAGGGGGAAAACTAAAGAAACTCTCTTAAGTCCTAATTTGAGCTCTAGTATTTTAAATTGAAGGAGGCTTGCACACACACACATGGGAGATAGCAAGATTTGGCCTTGAATGATTATAACAATATAGATATGCTTGCATATTTCTACTTAAGCTCTGAATGCTATTCTCTGAGACATGAGTCACTTGCACACTTCTTCATCTAAACTCCCTGTTATTTGATTTTATTCTTTGCTCGGGACTAGCAAATCTCTAAGTTTGGGGTGTTAATAAGCACTTGAAAAGTGCTTTATATTCTCTCAAATTAAGGGAGTTTTATATTAGATTTTACTTGTTTGCTAGTGATTTTCAGGTTAAAACGAGGAGAATTAGAAGAAACGACTAAAAGATCAAAATCGAGCAAGAATACGGCGAAAAAGAGCTTAAAAACGCATCCTTGTTGAAACGCATGACAACGCCGCGGCGCCAAGATGGCGCTGCCGCGGCGCTGAAGCAAAAACGCATCAGTCTGGACGCAGAATAGCATCGCGGCGCCGAGATGGCGCTGCCTCGACGCATCCTTGGTGAACGCATGACAGCGTCGCGGCAGCGCCATCTCGGCGCCGCGATGCTATTCTGCGTCTAGACTGATGCGTTTTTGCTTCAGCGCCGCGGCGCTGTCATGCGTTTCAACAAGGATGCGTTTTTCAGCTCTTTTTCGCCGTATTCTTGCTCGGTTTTGATCTTTTAGTTGTTTCTTCTAATTTTCCTCGTTTTAACCTGAAAATCACTAGCAAACAAGTGAAATCTAATATAAAACTCCCTTATTTTGAGAGAATATAAAGCACTTTTCAAGTGCTTATCAACTCGCCCGTTAACTCGCACACATGTCAGACTCCTTGGTCCGTGTTTCAAGACGGGTCGAATGGGGAGCCCACAGGCAGATGCCAGGAGCGCGCAGATGCCGAAGCCTGCCCGGAAGTGCGCGCTGCCAGCCACGATCGGGACGACGACGTCTCCACAGGCGTAACAAAGGCCTGGGCGTAGGCCGCCGTCTCAATCCGCATCGGTCCATGCCCCAAGTCGATCGGCGGACCGGCTCGTCACCGTTCCACATCCGACTGGGGCACATCGCCGGCCCCCATCCGCTTCCCTCCCGACAATTTCAAGCACTATTTGACTCTCTTTTCAAAGTCATTTTCATCTTTCCCTCGCGGTACTTGTTTGCTATCGGTCTCTCGCCCATATTGAGCCTTGGACAGAATTTACCGCCCGATTGGGGCTGCATTCCCAAACAACCCGACTCGTTGACAGCGCCTCGTGGTGCGACAGGGTCCAAGCGCAACGGGGCTCTCACCCTCTCTGGCGCCCCCTTCCAGGGGACTTGTGCCCGGTCCGCCGCTGAGGACGCTTCTCCAGAATACAATTCGAACGTCGAGGACGCCCGATTTTCAAGCTGGGCTCTTCCCGGTTCGCTCGCCGTTACTAAGGGAATCCTTGTAAGTTTCTTTTCCTCCGCTTATTGATATGCTTAAACTTAGCGGGTAGTCCCGCCTGACCTGGGGTTGCGTCGAGAGCGTCATCCTTTGGGGGACGGCGTTCGAAGGGTCGGTGTAGGAGTCCATAAGGAGGCGACGTCAAGATCGCGACGTGGTACCGAGGTTGGATCAACCACCGTAGTGTCGCGACGACGTGCGCCGAGTGTCACGGTTGTACTTCTCCAACCGTGCGGCGCCATGACATTCTCCCATACATGGCCAGCCTAAAGGCTAACTTATAGCCAATACATTCAGTTCTCAAACCTTCATGCTTTGTCAGACCTTGGGTGAGTTCCAACTTCCTCACCTGAACTTCCGCTCCTCTAGTTTCACGACTTGTCTCGAACGCCTGTTCGACTTTCACACACGTGAGCATCCTTTCGCTCATCAACGGCTTCGTCTCGAAGAACGTTCTCAACTCAACGCTCACACCCAGTTATACTCTCGACATTGCACATTGCCCCTTCACGCATTACAAGTTCCTCTTTCACCTACATGCACGTTCATCGGGGATCGACCCTTGGGTCACTCGTATATTTATGGGGACCAACGATACCTCCGTTAACTTGGAGCTTATCTTGGTATGACGACACTTGCGACCATACCACGTCGTATGAGGATACCGTACCGGAACCCGGTCATATATAGCAACCTCTAGTCCACCCAAGGAGGCGCAATGTCGGCACACCAGTGCCACCAGACACTATCCTTGAGTTACTCCTCCTCACAGGAAGATGCCCGAGACGCTCGTCCCGCGACACTCGCCCACGCCATGACACACTCATGTGCCATGTGGTAGCTCACTTAGGCCCCAAGGCCCAGGGGTGGTGGAGAGCCAACACCATGCCTTCCCCCCTATAGTACATTCTGAACATTTCCTTCTTTGACACCCATGCATATGCAACGTGGCGAGGAGTCACTCGCCCACGTAGAGCGCCCGTCTGAATTCCGATTGACACGGAATCTGACGTGCTTCCATCCTCTGTCGATACGGATCTAACTCTAGAGCCGTTCGTCCAAACTCACCACGGTGGCCTATTTCTGAGGTCATGTCCTAAGGCCTCACGTGGCCCCTACTGAGCTTCGCCACTGACACTTGCCTATGACATTGATGCTTGTCTTCTTGTTGTTCAGGTTGACACGCTTATCCACTTATCTTGGTGTGTTGGGTGATGCACCATCCTCCTCGGCCGCATCACGGCACT
>CM065546.1:16762500-16800000 GCA_033088355.1 Citrullus amarus
CAATCACTTACCCTCTCGAGCAGTTTGATTATTACTACTTATATCGATTTGTCAGATGGACATAAGCATCGGATTAAGCTCGCAATTGACAAGATAAAATAGTTACACTATGGTCCCTAGTTAGATGCTAACGCAACCCTAGACCCTTGAGTGATTAGTTACTCATGGTTTGAAAGTAAAAAGCGAAAAGTTTAGAGAAATGAGTAGACATGGAAGATAATTATATTGATGAAATGAGATACAATTTTCGATAAGTTCAATGCCTTGATACAAATCTAAAATTAAGATAGAACAATAAGAAAGAAAGTAGGGAAGGCGTCAATGTCTTGAGTTGCCCGGATGGAAGCGTGAGGCCCTGCTGCGAAGTGGTGCGGTGGAGGAAAGACTCCTCTCTCTCGAGCTATTTGTCTCCGGATGAAGTTTGAGAGAACTCTGCTGTCACTTATGGAGTTCTTCCGAGAATCAACAACCCTTCTCATCTCGCAGAACTGCCCTTTTATAGATGATGCAATCGCAGTTAATGGCAAATCTGCTTGATTGGCGGCGAGATTGATACTGCGTCCATCTCGCCTGATTGCGTGATTCTCGGGCCAATTAAGATCCACCACTTTAGCCACAAATCATGTTCGTCAATCATCCGTCAATCTCTCAAGATTCTGATTTGATTCTCAGTGCCTTGCCTTAATGGTCGTCTATGCGTCCAGGAATAGTTTGGCCGATGTCAACGCGTCGTAGGTTGCTAACGTGTAGTTATGCTTTGAGTTGTTGTTAACGCGTCGTCAAGTTGTTTGCGTTCCATTCAGATCATGCGTCCATGAAGAACAGATTGCTAACGCGTCGTCCTGCGTTAAGAAGTCATCAACGCATCGTCTGCATTCCTGCGTCAAAACATGCATTTTAGGCTCAAAAATTGGTAAAATCATTATCTTCATAAAAATACAAGAGTATAATGCAAAGGAAGATTTATTAATAGAATTTAGCATAAATTACCGCATGCTTCTCTATTTAAGCTCTATTTATCTATGAAAAAGGTTATAATAACTTGTATTTCTACAAGTTATCACACCACCAAACTTAGATAAATGCTTGTCCTCAAGCATAACTTCTATCTAAGAAACTTCAATTATCCTGAACATTTTCTCAACGCATTGACTAGTCTCTCAGAATGCTATACTCAATTAGCTACCCGTTAGTTATATTATTTCTCTACCTCTATATTCTTTTCTTTAGGACGGGTCTAATTTGTATGCGGCAAGCTTTCTTTTCAAAACTCTTTAACTCATTATTCACAAAATTTTTGTTTCTTCTTTTAATACTGAGTCTGAAAAGATGAAGATTTAAAGTTCCTTTTTCTTTCATCGGTTTTATTATTTGGTTATTAAGCATGCGTCGAGTAGGGTTACCCACCTTCGTTCTGACATACCAACGATGGGGTGCATGGAGGCAGCCAACTACGAGCAAGTGCCCTTCTCGACTAAACTCTTATCTAAGCTCGGTTTCCTCACTAGACATTGGAGTTTGTTATTTATCTATGCGTCGCTGATTACGATTACCCACCTTCGTTTTGACACACCAACTATGGGGTGCATGGAGGTGGCCAACTACGAACAGGTGTCGTTTTCAGCTAAACTCTTAACAAGATAAATATATTAGTCTTGCCAGCGGAGTTTTGTGTTTAAAAGAATAATTTTTTTTTTTTTTTTTAACATGTGATTGAAATAAGTTCCTCATATTTTTATCTTTGACAGTTCAAACCTCTTCCACCCCCAAACTTGAGAGTAGCAAGGTCCTCATTGCTTAAATCGTAAACAAAGATTAAGTTGCAAAATTTTGTAAAAGAGGTTTGAATTGGCTGCTTCCATACATTCAAAGTAGGTTTGTGATAACTTGTAGAAATACAAGTTATTATACCCTTTTTCATAGATAAATAGAGTTTAAATAGAGAAGCATGCAGTAGTTTATGCTAAATTCTATTAATAAATCTTCCTTTGCGTTATACTCTTGTATTTTTATGAAGATAATGATTTTTACCACTTGTTGAGCCTAAAACGCATGTTTTAACGCAGGAATGCAGACGATGCGTTGATGACTTCTGAACGCAAGACGACACGATAGCAATCTGTTCTTCATGGACACATGATCTGAACGGAACGCAAACAACCTGACGACGCGTTAACAACAACTCAACGCATAACTACGCATTAGCAACCTACGACGCGTTGACATCGGCCAAACTATGCATGGACGCGTAGACAACCGTTATGGCAAGGCGCTGAGAATCAGATCGAAATTTTGAGAGATTGACGGATGATTGACGAACATGATTTGCGGCTAAAGTGGTGGATCTTAATTGGCCTGAGAATCACGCAATCAGGCGAGATGGACGCAGTATCAATCTCGCCACCAATCAAGCAGATTTGCCATTAACTGCGATTTCATCATCTATAAAAGGGCAGCTCTGCAAGATGATAAAGGTTGTTGATTCTCGAAAGAACTCCATAAGTGACAACAGAGTTCTCTCAGACTTCAGCCGGAGACAAATAGCTCAAGAGAGAAGAGTCTTCCATCCGCCGCACCACTTCACAGCAGATCATCACGCTTCCATCTGGGCGACTCAAGACATTGACGCCTTCCCTGCTTTCTTTCTCATTGTCTATCTTAATTTTAGATTTGTATCAAGGAATTGAACTTATCGAAAATTGTATCTCATTTCATCAATACAATTATCTTCCATGTCTACTCACTTTTCTAAACTTTTCGCTTTCTACTTTCAAACCATGAGTAACTAATCACTCAAGGGTCTAGGGTTGCGTTAGCATCTAACTAGGAACCACAGTGTAACTATTTTATCTTGTCAATTGCGAGCTTAATCCGATGCTTATATCCATTTGACGAATCGATATAAGTAGTAATAATCAAACTGCTCGAGAGGGTAAGTGATTGTGGAACTCAATTGACAAGGGCCAAGTAGTGTTACCTGTCTATGGGGATAACCTTGGTTCTTAACACCCTCTTATGCGTTATAGACATATAATGCATTGCGGCTGACAATCGGGAGAAGAGTTGCAAGTATGAATAGAATACTACTATGCGTTTCCGACGTTAGATGTTAATCAACCCGAACCCTTTCTTTATCCATTCGCACATATCTTTAGCTGAACTTGCTGTATCGCATGCTTTCCATATTCCACAATTTTTAGTCTAGTGTACAAACAATCGCTTTCTTTAGATTAAAAACAACTTTCAAACAATTATTGGTTACCACTGTAACGTATGAAATCCAACTGAAAACTGAATCAATATAATCCTTGTGTTCGACCTCGGACTCACCGAGAACACCTATTACTTTGCTTATACTTGGGTAAAAGAATAGGAAAACTTGACAAGACCACCAACGCATAGTAATAGAACGCATAGCATGTTCAAAGCATGATATGTTGAACGCATAAATACATCCTTTAGCACTTTGCGTTAGGCTAGTTTACACGTACAAAATACGCACAACAGTTTGCGTTTCTAAGGAATAGTATGCAGACGCATTGAAAGTAATTTAACTTAAAGAGTGTAAGCATGATTATCATCACAGTGACCAACTTTTCAACGCAAAGATAAAAGTTAAGACTAATTAAATGTACTTAGAATAAATTTACAACAAGGTACAACGCAAAGAGGAAGTTAGAGATCCATGCGATGAAGAAATGTTCAGTCTATTAATTTTATTATCACCAATGCATTCAATTGAATATGAAGATAAAAAAAAAAATTTGCAAGAAAAGCTACAACTCTTGACTACACCCCTAAAATTTTTTTAACCATCAGTCTTGTCTTCATCAGGTCTGTTAGGGGGCGGGATTTCCGGTCAGATCGAGAGTAGTTGATGAACGTAATTCAGCGTAAATTGAAATTGCTTCGTCTGCCCGCGTGCTAACATATTCAATGAGTGCATCACTGGACGCAAGATCGATTGCTGCAGATATGTTTGCACTGTCTCCCACTCGAGGTCAAGTTGGGCTTCTTGCGGTTGTGCTTGCGTTGGTGGTTGAGGTGGGTTTGGCTGAGGCGGGGGAGTGGATGGTGTTTCGTCAAACGTAGGGGATGATGGACGCATAGAAGTCGCGCCAAAATCCCCATAGGGTGAGTCATCAACTCTTATTGAGGAGATTGGGGAGGAGGGTTTTGCGGAAGGTTGAGGTTTAGGAGGTTTGGGGCGATGCGTTTTAGGGAGAGGTGGAGGTGGCTTAGGGTGATGCGTCTCAGGAGGAGGTGGAGGTGGAGTTGGTTCTCTTCTGGTTGTTGGAAGTGGTGGTGAAGGGCTTGAGGTTGGGGAAGGTCTAATGGTGGCATCAGGACTTGCCACGGCCTTGCGTTTCAGCTTTGATGGCTTCCCCTTCTTCTGCGGTTGCAGATTCGGAGGCGGACTGGGTTGATGAGGTCTTTTGGTGGCCTTGGCAGGCTCTGGCAAATATTGTGATCCTCTCATCAACCGACGAAGAGTCTTATGGGCGATTACGCCACTGACTTCAATCATCTTCTCTGCATCTAACACTTCCGTTGGCCCTCCGATGGAAGCATTGGCGTACAGGTTCATGATAAGAGTGGGGAAAAAGAGTTGGCCTCTTGGCTTGTTGAACACCCCTCTTATCTGCGCCGCAATTATGCGTCCAACATCAAGGGTGATGCGACGCATAATGTAATAAACTGCCATCACCCGATCCCTTGACACTGTCTTGTCATGCGTTGTAGGGATCAGCCGCTTCTTCACCAAGTATACCCACAGGTTCGCCTCTGGTCTTAGGCTGATACCTGTGGGTGAAACATCCCACTTAGCCCCAGGCTTCGCCAATACCCGGATTGCATCCTCCATTAACTCTGTTGGAGTTGATTCTATAATCTTGTTTCCTTCCGCATCCGGGTTGTCCCTCAACTGATATATTGCGTTGATTTCCCTTGCATTGAACGGGACTTCAGTTTCATCCACCACCACCACGTCTTCCTCTTCATCTATGCGTTCGTTATAAAAACTGTGGACTACGTCAAGTTGGACCCAAGAGGTGCTGGAACAGAAGTTTCTCCAGCCGTGGTGGTCAATAATTTCGGTGATGTATGGCGGCACTGGGGCTTCTTCAGGGAAAAATCCCACCTCTACCATCAGATCAGGGAACGCCCTGCGTCTCCCTTTTCCTTCCTTCTTTTTGGCGACGCATCAGCCACCTTTGCTTTTCCTTTGGCCTTAGCGGGAATCTCATTCACAGTTCTCTTCTTGCTCTCGGCCACTTCAACTGGTGCCTCAGTCACCTTCTCCTTCCCTTTGCGTTTCTCCTTATGCGTGCTGGGGAGTTTGGTGACTGACACCTCTGTTTCTTTCTTCTTCTTCTTCTCCAAGGTGCTAACACCTTGTTCCTCTCTCGCATCTTCCCCAATGCGTTCCTTCCTAGTAGGCGAGTGGTGCCTACTTTTCTTCTTCTTTTTCTTCTTGCCCTCCCCCTCTTCGTGGGCTTTTATTCTAGCAGCTAGCTTCTCATCCTCTTCAATTTGTAGCTCTCTCTCAAGCTCCTCGGCTGCTTTTTCTATTCTTTCTTCTTCCCTCGTTTCCTCTTCAAATGCCAATGCGGCTTCTTCTATTTGAGGATCAGGAAAGCCTTGCGTCTCCCCTTCTTCTTGAGGCCACACTTCCTTGCGCGCCTTCTTGCCGAACAATGCGTCCTTGGCAATTTTCTCAGCTCCTTTTCTTAGGGCCCTGAGCTCTTTCCTCAACTTGGCCCTCTTCTTCTTCATCTTCTCTGCCAGCCTATCAAAGGATGTGGCCGCAATTGAGGACTCAGGACTGTCTCCTTGCTCTGTGCTTTTGCGCTCTTCATTCTTGGTAGTTTTTTGTGATACCCTTCGTTTCTTCCTCAACAGGGGTACCACTTCCTGTTCCTCTTCTCTTCTTCTCTTGGCCTCTGCTGCCATCACAACCTTTCTGATCGGTCCTTCATTAAAGTCCAGGGTCATCTCCTCAGGACTGATAGACGCAGGGACAGACCTTTGCGTTTCACGTGGCTCGCCTACGACCTTCTTGCTGTAGGCAGCTTCTCCTTCCTTTTCTCCCCCACTCTGTTCACCCTCCCGAGTCTCTTTCAACTGACTCTGGACCTCTTTTATCGGCGAGGGTGATTCCCTTCTTGCGTCTGAGACGGTTGCGTCCATTGGGTCACGCAGTCTGCTCAGGATTTCGGCTATCCATTCGTCTGGGGATCGTGCAGAGTTCACTTCCCCTACCGTGACAGTCACTTCTTCTTCTTCTCCTCTTCCCATCTCTTTCGTCCCTCTCATGCTGGGTGGACGCGATAGAGGCAAGGGCTGGTTGACCTCCCCGTCATCCTCCCTACCCTTTGCTTCCCTTTCCTCTTGAGCTATTCGCTCCAAAATGTCGCCGAATACTTCTCTTTCTTCTCTTTGGCGTACTTCACTGCTTCCATGCAGTGTGCTGGCTTCATCGCGAACCGTTCCAGGACCCGGTTGCTCTGCCTCGGAGTTTTTCGTGCTTAACCGTTGGCTTCCGACATTGAAGTTCGCGGCGGAAAACTCCCTCATATTTTTCATTCTGTGCCTAGAAATGCACGATTTGACCCGGTTTTTGGATTTTGGAGTAGGTATTGGGTCGATTCGGCTCAAGGGCGGATATTTAGAACTTCCACACAATCGTCGGAGTTAATGTCGACTACTGGTGGACGGGTTGGAGGTCTGGCGAATGGCCGGAAAAATGGGTATATGGGTGGTCTTTGGGCAGTAGCCCTGATTCTAGATGCAGAAAAGGCTGGGATAAATGGTGGGCTGGGATTTGGAGATCTTGGTCGGACCGGAGAATCGAAAGGCCTCACAGGTCTGGTATGATGAAATGTTGATGGAGAGAAAAATGGAGATTGAGGGTTAAGAAATACCTCGGGGGCTGGTGTAGATGATGACGAAGGTCTTGGGGAAACGTTGATGGCGAGGTGTTCTTGATTTTGTGAGTTTGAATGGCTAGACATATGAGGTTCTGCGTAGAACACAAATTGCCGGAGGTTATAGAGGTGAAAGGTTTTGAAAATCGAAAATGGGAAATTGGATCGCGTTTATAAAGGGCTGATTTAGCCGTCGGTAATAAATACGGATACGCGATATCCGAAATCCCACTGATCAAGGCAAATTTTATTGAGCCGCACACCCATCAAATGTGATGGGCAGGTAATTAACGCACATAGAGCACTTGGGTGTTTTAGCACTTGAGTGTTTTTCTGGGAAAAACGCGTAGACTGAGAAGACATCTGCGTTTCACCTAGTGCTCTATCTAAAACGCAGTGAACTAATGATAAACGCATAGCTGATGAACGCCTAGTTCTCAGGTTAGATTATGCGTTGTAAGTTAAGTATTATGCGTTTGACAAAATATGTACGGCTCTAACCTTACCTCTAAACTTAACTCGATAAACACAAAAATCGTTTATCGATGAACGCATAGTTTACTTATGCGTTGGACGCATGCATGAATAATAGAGTATGCGGTGAAATCAAATTGTTTATATTAAAAACTCAACGCCTACTTTCATGCTTATCTCATTTATACTACTAAACTGAAATTAAAGAAATAAATAAATGCTAACAACAAAATACAAACAGAAGATAGAAAGCGAAATACAATAAAATAAAAATAAATACTAGAACAAGTTCAAATGAAAATAAAGGAAGGGTAAAAGAAAGCATCCCTGGAAAAGTAGGCATTCGGCAACGCAGGGATCTTTCGACGCAAGCTCAGTTATTATGTCACACCTCATCCCAGATACACCTTATACCTAGGAGTGAGTGTGAAACTGTACTCTCTATATAACATATTGAAACTAGATGCCAGTTAAATCTCAAATAGAAACACCATTGCTATTAAAGTATTTGAAACATACAATCTTTCGTCAAGTATTCTTAGCATATATATATACGTGATACAGAACAATTCTCCCAACACTCATAAGGAACATGTACATTACAAAACATGGACACAAACTAAATATTTACAACTATCCCAGAGGTCTGCTTCAAAATAGGCCCAGACGAGATACTTCTGTAGGCTAGGCGTCCCGGACACGCTCGCTACCTGAAACGACAAATAAACAAACAAATTGAGTGAGCTTAATGCCCAGTGAGTGACTAAATTCATCCAACTATCACTAACAAACATGAGCTAGCATAGCCATTAGTAACCACTACATATCGCATTTCAGATAGATTCTAAACTTTTGTGCTATTGATCACACCCATATCAACATCCTTATTATCCCATGGCAAATGACTAACTCTTGTTGTGACAAAGCACAACTTAGCTCTTTCATATTCCAGTACAAATCCTCATTTCTAATCACATATAAATGTCTAGTCATCATGTTTCATGAATTTGCAAACTATCGAGTGCCTTCACATTCTGTCCCTCAACAACGAATTTGATTTTGTCAACATTACCATGTGCCTTCACACGAAGTTCCTCAGCACTAGTAACCAATCAAATCTCCGCTCAAGTGCCTTCACTCAAGGTCCCTCAGCACGAGCTAGTATGTGATGGATTTCTACATGCTTTCACTCAAAGTCCCTCAGCATTGAAATCCATTCCATTTAACTATTCAAGTGCTTTCACGCGTGGTCCCTCAGCACTGAATTTCATGTTCACATTCACTTAGGCTTTCACCATAAGGTCTCTCAGCCATATTTACATTTAGACAATAAAGTCAGTTTCCTTTAAACTTACTGGCATAACATACTTACTATGATTACTACAGAGTACCATAATTTCTTACCAAATAGTTATACTAAAAGTAACCACAAGATATAGTAGGAAGTCACTCACAACTTGTCTCGGCTCTAAGTAGATTATAAGCCTCCTCGAGCTCTTCCTGGCCTGAAAATACACATTTCTCACGTTCAGTTTTCCATAATCTTCCTTTTTGCTTAACACTTATTAATAACATTACTCCACAAACAACTAAAAACTACCAGCGAAACTTCATTACATATTACTGCATCAGCGATACTAGGTTGAACATAACTAGCGAGACTACCTGAGGAGCAACACCCAGCGAGACTTCAGCGAAAATTGTGAGACGCAAAGCCCCTTTTGCGTTACAGCGACACTTGTTTCGCTGCCCTGTCTCTCGCTCTCTCAGCAATACTACCGCTGCAGCAGAACAGTTTCCTTCTTCCTTTCTTCTTCCTTCTTCAACCTGCTAAACATCACATTCTGGCCAATTTCAGAACATACTTTCTTCTACAAACTTATTAAGGTGTAAGTCCTTCATCTTACTGATAAGCACTTGAAAAGTGCTTTATATTCTCTCAAATTAAGGGAGTTGTATATTAGATTTCACTTGTTTGCTAGTGATTTTCAGGTTAAAACGAGGAAAATTAGAAGAAACGACTAAAAGATCAAAACCGAGCAAGAATACGGCGAAAGAGATCTGAAAACGCATCCTTGTTGAAACGCATGATGCGTCGCGGCGCTAAGGCAGCGCTGCCGCGGCGCTGCAGCATAAAAGCATCAGCATGGACGTGGAGTAGCATCGCGGCGCCGAGATGGCGCTGCCTCGACGCATCCTTGGTGAACGCATGGCAGCGTTGCGGCGCTAAAACCCGAGAGCAACTTATTTTTGGTCGCAACCCTAGCGCTGCGGCGCCAGCGCTACTTAAACGAAAATTTTGTATTTTAGGTTAAATTTTTGGCGACCAAACTCTATAAATTTGGGGGGTTTCCAGCAGCCAAAAGGGGGGGAGAAATATCAAGAAAAGCAAGAAAGTTACAGACCTAAAAAGAGATACAAAAAAGGAGAGAATTAAGCGAGAGTTCAAAGAGTGAGTTAGTTGCAAGGAAGAGGAAAAGAGTTCGAGATAGTCTTGGTGCCCTTCGAAATCCGACGTGAGAGCCAAGGAGTTCGTGACGGTGCTGCCTCAATCAAGAACCTCTTTTCAGTAGAGTTTCCCTATTCTTTACACTCTTCCTTTGATTATTTTGGCTTAAACATGTTGCTTCAAGCTATGAGTGGCTAAACTCTTTAGTTTTAGGGTTTTGATGAATTGTTTATGAATTCATGTTAATTTTGTAGACTCATGGTTTTGTTTAAATAAATTATGCTTTTCATTGTTATTGTGTTTAATTCTTGAGGATTGGCCATCTTCACATGCTAGGTTAGATGTATGATTGAGAAATTATATGTTTAATTTGATCTATAACAATGAATCGTTGTTAATCTATCACGAGAGTAGTTAGGTTGACAATGAAAGTTGCTAAAGACTAGTTTTAATGCCATGTAATTTTGTATTGGTTTTAAGAGATTAACAATCAATCAAGTTGCATGAGAAAGAGTTGTCTTTGAGAGAAAACAACTTGGGATTAAGTTTCTAGACTTAGGCATAAGAATTACAATAAAATCCATGAAATCTATAATATTGCTTGATGAAATAAACAAGGATTCACCACCCTAAAACTCTCTTTGACTCTTGTGTTTCTCCCTTTGATACTTTCTTTGCTTGATTTTTATTTTTCCCTAACTCATAAAATTGAATTTCAATCCTCAAATAAAATTGATTCAATTGTAAATAGCTAAGTAACTTAACCGTTTTATATTATAACTTGACCCGTACACTTGCGGTTAACACTAAAAAGTGTGCATCACTTACCTCAAAATTTCATGAAGAATATCCTCTCCGTTTAGGACATATCCTTCAACAACTCCAAGTTGCTCCTAATCATCCGGCAATTCAACTCCAATCTCTTCTATCTGAAGTTTGACACACATTTATACAAGTTCAGCTCAAGCACCCTTCATGAAACTTGCTAAAAATTGAGTTAACCTTACTAACCTCAGAATTTCGGCCCTAAACACCGTTTCCTCAGTTCGTTTGTCACACCCCATCCCAGATACACTCTATACCTAGGATTGAGCGTGATACTCTTCCCCCTACATACATTATCATACCTGGATAGTATATAAATCTCAAGGCTAAGCAACATTTCTATTGACATATTAGAAAAAGTACAACCTCTCAACAAGTATTTCCGCAGATATATATACATATAAGATACAACATGTCCCCCTTTCACTCCTAAGAACGTGCACATTACAAGATTTATGTACAGACTAAATATTTACAACTATCCCAGAGGTTCGCTTCCAAGTAGGCCCAGACGAGATTCTTCTGTAGGCTAGGCGTCCCGGACACGCTCGCTACCTGAAACGACAAACAACAACAAACTGAATGAGTAAAAAGCCCAGTGAGTGACTATAACTATTCACTAACACTAACAAACATGAACTAGCTTATCCATTAGTAACCATTACGTATCGCATTTCAGAGAGTTACTAAAGTTCTCCTTTCAATTTACACATATAAATGTCAAATTCTCATGTCACAGAAATCTGCAACTACCTAGTGCCTTCACATTCTGTCCTTTAGCACTTATTTGATTATGTTTGCATTACCATGCGCCTTCACATGAAGTCTCTCAGCACTGGTAACCACTCCTATCTTCGCTCAAGTGCCTTCACTCATGGTCCCTCAGCACGAGCTAGTATGTGATGGGTTATTACAAGCTTTCACTCATAGTCCCTCAGCATTGTAACCTATTTCTCATAGCTAGTCAAGTGCTTTCACATGAAGTCCCTCAGCACTTAACTTCATGCTCGCTTATGCATAGGCTTTCACCATAAGGTCCCTCAGCCATTATTATATTTAAACTTTAGCTTTGGTACCCTTTTAACTCGCTAACACATCACATTCACAAAGAATACTACAAGGATCACATTTCCTCATCAAATAAACATATTAAGGTTATCACAAGATATAATAAATGGTCACTCACAATTGGTCTCGGCTCTAAGTGGATTATAAGCCTCCCCGAGCTCTTCCTGGCCTGAAAACACATATTCCTCATGTTTAGTTTTCATAATCTCCCTTTTCCTTAACACACAATAATAGCGTTATTCTTTAGACAATTAAAAGCTGCCAGCGTTATTCATCACATACTACTGTACTAGCAACACTGAGTTGGATGTAACCAGCGAGACTACCTGAGGAGCGATACCCAGCGATACTCTAGCGAGAATCGTGAGACGCAAAGCCTCTCTTGCGTTACAGCGATACTTGCTTCGCTACCCTGTCTCTCGCTCTCTCAGCGATACTTCCGCTGCAGCAGAACCGTTTCCTTCTTCCTTTCTTCTTCCCTCTTCAACCTGCTAAACATTACGTTTTGGTCAATTTCAGAACTTTCTTCCTTCTACAAACTTGTTAAGGTGTAAGTCCTTCATCATACCTCCAAATTTCATGAAGAACATCCTCTTCGTTTAGGATATATCCTTCAACAACTCCGAGTTACCCCTAATCGTCCGGCAATTCAGCTCTAATCTCTTCTTCCTGAGTTCGACACACATTTATACAATTTCAGTTCAAGCATCCTTCATGAAACTTGCTAAAAATCAAGTTAACTTACTAACCTCAAAAGTTTCAGCCCTAACCACCGTTTCTTCAATTTGTTCTTCCTCCAAAACCGAGCGTCACTCTGAGGGAGTAACACCAGCTGAGTTCTCTGCCCAACTCAAGTTTCTTCCACAGTTACTATGAGATTTCCACTCCAAATCAGCACGAACATCTTCTTCTACCTCCTTCTGATGTTTTGCTTTAGTATGGACCCAACTCGAGCTCTGAAATGCATTCAGAACAATTGAAATCTCAACTCCACTTATATATATACCGCCGACTTATTCTCCATTTCAACACTATACCATAATCTATTCAACGCATACCTTCTATGTTTAGTTTCAGCAACACACACAGCCTCTGATGATGTTTCTTTTCAAAACTCTCCCGTCAAATGGTTGGCAAACGCATTACTCTCTCTCGGCCAACCTTCTTTGCCCAACGCATACCCACCTTCAACGCAGGGTAGCGTTCACCGCATAATAGCCTCATCGCAAATCAGCTCTCAACTCCTCGTGGCCATTAACTTCCAACGGCCCGCTGCCTTCAATGCGTTTGCCGCAAGATAATCTTCGGTACAAGGTGGTTCTCCACTCCTTATGTCCTCAACGCGTCGTGGCTTCAACGCATAACAGTCTTCTCTCATCTTTGCGTTTACACCAAAACTGTTTCCATCAAAACATGTTGCCATCAACGCATAGCTGATACTTAGTCATTTTTCCGCCCCAATCACAGTCCAGCCAACTACTCTTACCCAATCATCCATCTCTCAGCCCCTTCTCACCTTGCGTTCCCACGAGATTAGGTACGGGGCTTACATCGTTCTTCCTCCAAAATCGAACGTTACTCTAAGTAAGTAACACCAGCTGAGTCCTCTGCTCCAGCACAAGTTTCCTCCACGATAACGACTAGATTTCCACTCCAAATCGACATGAACATCTTCTTCTACCTCCCTTCGATGTTTAGCTTCGAAATGGACTCAACTCAAGCTCTGAAATGTAATCCAAAACAATTGAATTCTCGGTTCACTTATATATATACCACCGACTTAATCTCCATTTCATCTCTATACAATAATCTATTCAACGCATACCTTCTATGTTTGGCTTCAGCAACGCACAACCTCTATTTGTGTTACTTTTCAAAACTCCCTCGCCAGACGGTTAACAAATGCATTATTCTCTCGGCCAACCTTCTTTGCCCAACGCATACCCACTTTCGACGCATGGTAGCGTTCACCGCATAGTGGTCTCATCGCAAATTGGCTCTTAACGCCTCGTGGCCTTCAACTTCCAACGCCTTGCAGCCTTCAATGCGTTTGTCGCAAGATAACCTTCGATGCAGGGTGGCTCTCCACGCCTTGTGATCTCAACGCATCGTGGCCTCAACGCCTAACAGTCTTCCCTCACCTTTGCGTCCATGCCAAAACTACTTCCATCAAGGCGTGTTGCCACCAACGCATAGCTGATACTTAGCCATTTTTCTGCCCCCAATCACATTCCAGCTAACTACTCCTACCAAAACGCCCATCTCCTGGTCTCTTCTTATCTTGCTTTCTCACAAGATTAAGTACGGGGCTTACATATTACACTCGCGTAGGTCAATGGAGGTTTTGTCAATTTCGAACTCTCCAATGTGGTAGGGTTTTACCCTCTGTCCATTGACCTTGAAGGATGTGGTTCCGTCTTCGTTTGTCAGCATGACCGCACCACGCGGGAACACTTCCTTGATTATGAATGGACCCGACCAGCGAGACTTCAGCTTGCCTGGAAACAAACGCGACCTTGAATTAAATAACAGGACCTTCTGGCCAACGTATAGAGTTTTCTTACTAATATTTTTGTCGTGCCATTTCTTGGTCCTTTCTTTATACAGCTTAGCGTTTTCGTAAGCTGAATGTCTCCACTTCAAGAGTTCGTTTAATTGAAGCTTTCTAGCTTCGCCGCTTGTGTCCTGGTCTAGATTGAGCTTCTTCATGGCCCAGATGGCCTTGTGTTCCAGCTCAAGCGGGAGACGACATGCTTTCCCAAACACCAGCGCATAGGGTGACATGCCTATTGATGTTTTGAATACCTTTCTGTATGCCCATAGAGCTTCATCTAATCTCTCCGTCCAATCTTTCCTTGATGTGCTCACGACCTTTTCAAGTATGGACTTGATCTCTCGGTTTGTTATTTCAGCTTGGCCGTTTGTCTGTGGGTGATAAGCAGTTGCTACCCTGTGCGAGACATTAAATTTAGTCAGTAAATTAGTGATTATGCGATTTATAAAGTGTGTATCTTCATCACTAATTATCGCCCTTGGTGTCCCAAATCGAGAGAAGATTTGTTTCTTTAAGAATTTGGACACTGTGTTTGCGTCATTCTTTGCACAGGCTGCTGCTTCTACCCATTTTGATACGTAGTCGACCGCTACTAGAATATATTGATTACCGCAAGAAGGAGGGAATGGTCCCATGAAATCAATTCTCCATACGTCGAACAACTCAACTTCCAGCATTGAATTCATAGGCATCTCATTTCGGTTGGAAATGTTGCCTGTTCTCTGACAACGATCGCAAGCTACCGCCTATGCCCCTGCGTCTTTGAATAATGTGGGCCAGAAATACCCACTTTGCAACACCTTTGCAGCTGTTCTCTGCCCTCCAAAGTGTCCTCCGTAAGGTGCTTCATGACAACTTCTCAAAATGCTATGCGTTTCATATTCTGGAACGCATCGACGCAGGATATGGTTAGGGCCAAGTCTGTATAGATATGGCTCATCCCAGCAGTAGAACTTACTTTCATGTTGGAGCTTTTTCTTTTGTTGAGCATTGAATTCTTCAGGCCATTGGTTGCAGACCAGGTAATTTACTATGTCTGCATACCACGGTTCCTGACTCTCTGCGTTCATGACGTGCTCATCTGGGAATCGTTCCTCTATATCACTCCAACTTTCCTGGACCTCTTTATTTTCCAACCGAGACAGGTGGTCCGCAACCTGATTCTCGGTTCCCTTTCTATCTTTAATCTCCAAGTCAAATTCTTGTAATAGCAGTACCCATCGGATGAGTCTAGGCTTTGCATCCTTTTTCGCCATCAAATATTTGATCGCAGAATGATCACTATAGATGGTCACCTTTGACCCTATCAAATATGCTCTGAATTTGTCAACCGCAAAGACTATGGCTAACATTTCCTTCTCAGTAGTAGTGTAGTTCTCCTGAGATGCATTCAACGTTTTACTAGCATAATAGATGGGGTGCATTATTTTCTCTTTTCTCTGCCCCAATACTGCTCCTACTGCATGGTTGCTTGCGTCGCACATTAATTCAAATGGGAGAGACCAGTCAGGTGCAACTAGAATTGGTGCTGAAATCAGAGCTTGCCTTAGAGACTGGAATGCATTTAGGTATTTACCGTTGAAATTGAATTCCCTATTGGCTTCCAGCAGCTCGCTCAGTGGTTTTGCTACTTGTGAGAATCCTTTGATGAATCTTCTACAGAAGCCCGCATGGCCTAGGAAACTTCGCAACGTCTTTACATTTGTGGGGGCTGGGAGTTTTGCTTGATCCACTTCCAATCCAACCTTTGAGATCTTATGTCCCAACACAATACCTTCAGTGACCATAAAATGGCATTTTTCCCAGTTGAGGACTAGGTTTGTGTCTTCGTATCGCTTCAACACTCGTTCCAAGTTGGTCAAGCATTCATTGTATGATTTCCCAAATACTGAGAAGTCGTCCATAAACACCTCTACTGACTGTTCCAAATAGTCAGAAAATATTGCCATCATGCACCTTTGGAACATCCCTGGTGCGTTACATAGCCCGAATGGCATGCGTCTGAACGCAAAGGTGCCATATGGACAAGTGAACGTTGTCTTCTCTTGATCTTCCGGAGCTATCATGATCTGGTTATAGCCGAAGTATTTGTCAAGGAAGTAGAAAAATTCATTTCCTGCCAGCCTATCTAGCATCTGGTCGATGAATGGCAGTGGAAAGTGGTCCTTCTTTGTTGCCGCATTCAGCTTGCGGTAGTCCATACAGATGCGCCAGCCAGTGACCGTTCTTGTTGGTATCAACTCATTCTTACTGTTCATGATCACTGTCATTTCCCCTTTCTTAGGTACACACTGAACTGGGCTTACCCAGCTGCTGTCAGAGATTGGATAAATGACCCCTGCGTCGAGCCATTTGATGATCTCTTTCTTTACAAACTCCTCCATCGCAGGGTTAAGCCTGCGTTGCCTTTCAACTGAGCCATCCTTACCTTCTTCTAACCGAATTTTGTGCATGTAGTATGAAGGGCTTATTCCTCTAATGTCCGCTAGGGTCCATCCAATGGCTTTGATATGATTTTTCAATATCTCCAGCAAAGACTTTTCACAATCTGTAGTTAACGCAGCGGATATGATGACCGGTAGCGTGCTCTCTTCCCCCAAATATGCATACTTTAAATGCATCAGCAGTGTTTTTAGCTCAAGGGTTGGCGGCTCTTCTAGGGACGGTTTTGTTTTCTCCGTGGATCAGTTGCTTAAGTCTAAGCGTTCAAAGCTTGCATTGGAGATTAAACCTATTTCCGCTTCTCTTCCCTCATCCATTTCATCCAGCATTGTTTCGTCTTCTGCACATGCGTCTATGATGCTTGCCTTTTCTTCAATTATATCTTCGATCATCTGGCAAGAATGAAAATCATCAGGATATTTCAACGCATTAAAAACATTAAACTTTACCTGCTGGTCGTCCACTCGAATGGTTAACTCCCCTTCCTGAACGTCAATCAGGGCGCGTCCAGTAGCTAAGAAAGGTCTTCCCAGGATGATGGGCACCTCTCTGTCAGCTTCATAATCCAGAATTATGAAGTTGGCTGGGAAGATGAATTTGTGTACCTTCACAAGAACATCCTCAATTTTTCCTTCGGGATGCTTAATGGAACGGTCAGCAAGCTGAAGTGTGACTGTGGTTGGCCGTGCTTCCCCTATACCCAACTTTTTGAATATAGACAGTGGCATTAAGTTTATGCTGGCCCCTAAGTCGTATAATGCCTGACTCACGTCCATTCCTCCTATAGAATAATGTAATGTAAAACTCCTTTGATCTTTCATTTTGGCGGGTATATTGCTTTTGAACAATGCACTGCATTCCCGCGTTAATGCGACTGTCTCAAACTCTCCAAGCCTTCTTTTCTTAGATAGTATGTAAGCACTGGTTTGCGTTGCCAAGAATTGAGGCACGGCCATGTGTTTGTGGCTATGCGTCTCAAAGGGAGAAGTGGCCGAGAGCGAGAGGAAAGTAAAACCTCGACTGAGTATTGATTAAATTATGCGTTTGTGGTTAATTAATGGAAGTTAGTGAGCGGAAGTAGTTACTGCGTTGGTAGATAAGTAGTTTTGAAGGGGAGAGAGAGACACACTTGAACCATGCGTTCAAGTCGCCTTGCGTCGAAGACAGACATTCGTTGGGGCACCTGTGCTGAAGACAGGATGGTCTGCACGCATCGGAAGTAGAATTTCAAGATGGGAAGGAATGCGTTCAAAACAGGAGGTGTGCGGGGATACCCACTATGCGTTGGAAGAGAAGTTAACTTGAGTGTCGTGCGTTAGGAGGAGAACCCCGCGCTAGTCTGCAGAGGAAATACGTAAGTTAGCAGCCTAAGCCTGGTGTTGAGAAGGTTAAGTCGGCAGTATAAATAGCTAGATTAATTAAATGTTTAATCGTTTTAAGGACAATTCGAGAGCTTAAGCCGGTTCTATTCTTCAGATAAACTCTAGAAGAAGATTGAGGAGAGTGTTCTTGAGGATTCCGAACGAAGTTTGATTCACATCGAGGCTGGAAATGAAGTTGGAACAAGGGAATGACCGAAGCTATTTAGTTTGATTGAGCAGTGACTGATATTCAGGATAGAACGTGAAGAACAAGCTGAGTTTAGAGCTGAAAATTTAAGGTTAGTAAGTTAATGCAATTCCTAACAACTTTTGTAAAAGATGGTGATGTTGAAATCGAAGTTTTACTATGTGAATCATTAGGAAATCAGTGATTACAAGACTGTCTCGCAATCTGGAATAGCAGGAGGTAATTTCGGAATATCGCGAGAATGAGGAAGAGCTAAACCCTAAAATTTTACGGTAAGCTTTAGAACGTGATTTTCTATAAGTTTGTTGAAGGGAAGAAACTCTGAATCTGTATGGAAATGTGGTTCTTCATAGGTTGAAGTAAGGACGAGAAGAAAGGAAGGAGTACAGTGCAGAGTGCCGTTGGAAAATCAAGTATCGGCACACTGTTTAGGGAATTGCAGTGAGATGGGTAACGCTGAGACGCAAAGAAGCTTTTCGTCTCACAAGTATCGCTGGATAACGCTGAGTATCGCTGCTCGGGCAGGTAACGCTGGTGCTGTTCTATCGGGTATCGCTAGTAACAATCCTTTTTAGCGGGTGTCACTGAGATTCACGTTTATAATCAGTAGAGAAAAGGAGAGGAAGTTAGTGTTGACTAACGCATGGCATGTTTCTTTTGCAGGCCAAGAAGAAATAGGAACAGTATATAAACCACGTAAAGCCTATAAAGAGTAGTGAGTGACACTTTTCTTGTTTTGAAACGAAATTTATTTTTAAATGTATAGCTTGGTTTTCTTATGAGATTTGGCTTTGAGATGAACTGTTTCCTTAAAAAGTATAATGTTTGATGATGATGTTCAATGGCATGTTTTAAAATATTGTTTATCGTGATATATGTATATTGATTTTCATGAAAGATTTTCATATGAACTACTATGTGAAAGAAATTCTGAAACGTTTTAGAGGAGGCTCAGTGCTCAAGGATATGAAGGCACGTGAGTTTCCCCGGGACCCAGTACTGAAGGACTTGTAGAGGGTACATGGGGCATCCCGACCTATTCCTATGTGCACATAGAGGATGAGCTGGCTAGTGCATCGAGCTTGCTCTGCCTGAAGCCAGGGATGATTTCAACGTTGAGTGCGTAGAAGCATTGCTCTGCCTCAACTAAGGTAAAAGTTTGAAAAACTACTTGATGTTGATAAATTTCTTGAAAAATACTTTGATATGATTTTAGTATTGATTTATGAGAATGATGAATTTCGTGAAACGCATGTACATTTGGAATAATGTTAAACTCTGATTTACTCGTTATAGGAAACATGCCTGTTTTAAATGAATGTCGTTTAATAAAAAAATTCGTCACTCACTAGGCTATTAGCTTATGTTTTCCAATGTTTTCTTTTTCCCTCCCCAGGTAGCAAGGACGTTCCCGGTGCTTTGCCTAATCCAGCTCACCTTGCCTAAGCCTCGAACATCAAGATTCAGTGAAGTGTAGGAGTTGTACGTTGAATATACTCATGTAAAGGGCATGTAGAACATCTAGTTTCGAATGGGTACTGTCAATGGTGTTGTGTATGTTGTATTTTGGTTATGAATACGAATCATGCTGTGTATTTAAGGTGTACCCTATACAGGGAATTGTATCAAGTTATAAGCTTGCGATGTATGACTATGTTTTATGTTTGTATATGAGTAAATGTGTGACAAGTTAAGGAAAGTTAGGGCAATATACGTCACAAGAGGGGTGATGTTTATTGTCTTCACACTTCCCCTTAGACTAGGTGGGTAATCTGAGAGGGGGTGTGACATAGTATGTCTTTCAGAAATTTGACATAGCTCGGCATTTTTTCCAGGGCTTCCACCAACGGAATGTTGATGTGAAGTTGTTTGAGAACATCCAGGAATTTTCTAAATTGGCCCTTATCATTTTTCTTCTTTAGGCGTTGAGGAAAGGGCGGACGCATAGGGGGAGTGATATTCTGAGATACCGACGCAGGGTTTGCCTGCGTTGCTTTTTCTCTCCCCTTTCCATTCTCTTGTTCCTGAGAGGCTGTGGTGGTGGATGATGATTGCGGTTCAATAGTAGGTGTTACGGGAGTTAGTTGTGGAGTGATGTGAGGCTGCAGATTTCCTTGCGTCCTCTGATCTTGCATTTCAGTGGGAAGAACCTTCCCACTCCTCAATGTCACAGCTTGACATTGTTCTTTACCATTACCTCGTGGGGCTTCGGTGTTACTGGGCAATGCTCCTTGGGGTCTGATATTGCGCTCGCTTGCCATTTGTCCCACTTGAATTTCTAAATTTTGAATTGCAATGGCATGGCTTTTTTTATTTCACCCATTTGGTTTTGGAGCATCGCTTCCAACGACTTACGCGTTTCTTCATTTTGGGTGATAGTTTGTCGCATAAGGGCTTCAAGGGATGATGATGATGCGTTTGCTGACTGGTTTCGTTGCACTTGATGTACTTGAACACCTTGGTTGTAAACAGGGTTGTTGCTTCTCTGCGGTTGTTGCCCAGTTCCCTGCGTCTGTGATGGGTTTCCTCCCCATCCAAAGTTAGGATGGTTCCTCCAACCCGAATTATAAGTCTTAGAGTACGGGTTGTTCTGAACATAGCAGACGGGTTGTGGGTTGTAGGGACACATATCGTACAAGTGGCCATCACCGCATTGCACACAGCTTACAGATGCTGTTGCATTCACCGTGTTCATTGCGTCCATTGACGTAGCTGCTCCACCTTGGTTGTTCAACGCAATTGTTTGCAGCAAGGATGTTATGTTGGCGATCTGAGCTGAAAGATTATTAGTCGCATCCGTTTCAATCATTCCAGCTTGCGTTTGTCTCTTATCCAAGTATCGGGATCCATACCCATCATCCACTCATTCATCGGTGTTCCTCGAAATTGTGTCGAGGATCTCCTTGGCTTGCGTATAAGTCTTGTCCATTAATCCTCCTGCTGCAGAGGCGTCAGCCACTGATTGTGATGTTTTAATTAATCCTCCGTAGAAAATCTCCATCTGCACACAATCAGGGATACCATTATGGGGACAATTCCTTACAAGCCTTTTAAATCGGGCCCATGCTTCACTGAGGGTCTCCGAGTCCTTTTCCTCGAAGGTGACAATGTCTTGTCGCCTCTTTGCACTTACCGTCGGAGAAAAGTATTTCTGCATAAACTTTTCAACCATTTAGCCCCAAGTTGTAATCTCACCAGGTTCAAATGAATATGCCCATTGTCTTGCCTCATCTCTGAGAGAAAATGGGAATAGCATCAGTCTGATGCTATCTTGCGGTACTCCAGCCATAGGGAATGCGCTACAAATTTCCAAGAAACTTTTCACGTGTGCATGTGGGTCTTCACCCGTTGCACCCCCAAACTGCCCTGCGGCTTGCAGCATCTGCAACATTACTGGTTTCATTTCGAACCTTCCATTACCCTCGAAGGTTGGTTGTAAAATTCCCGGTGCGAAATTGTATAAATTTGGCGACCCATATTCCCTCATTGGGCGGTTCCTATCATGCGCCAAGAGAATTGGATTTGTATCGTAGTTTGCGTGCTCTTGTGCATTTGCGTTCTGCCTAACCCCAGCTTGAGGAGCTTGAGGTTGATTATTTTGAGCATCCATATTCTCTTCAGTAGTTTGATTGCTCCTTCTATGTTTATTCTGTCTTATCCTTCTTCTGAAGGTCCTCTCAATCTCTGGGTCAATATCAAATGTTGGGTTGTCCCCTTCTGACAGAAGAGAAGCTTGCTATACTCCGTCGACTGAGGAATCCTGCAACACAGTAATCCAAATAAAATAATTAAATCAATGAAATAATCCCCGGCAGTGCTAAATGATGTGATTTTGTATTTGTAAATTGTCCTAACGCAAAGTGCTAAATGATGTGATTATGCGTTCAACATATCATGCTTAGAACATGCTATGCGTCCTATTACTATGCGTTGGTTGTCTTGTCAAGTTTTCCTATCCTTTACCCAAGTATAAGCAAAGGAATAGGTGTTCTCGGTGAGTCCGAGGTCGAACACAGGGATTATATTGATTCAGTTTTTAGTTGGATTTCATGCGTTACAGTGGTAACCAATAAATATCTGAGAGTTGTTTTTAATCTAGGGAAAGAAATTGTTTGTACACTAGACTAAAATTGTGAAATATGGAAAGCATGCGACACAACAAGTTCAGCTAAAGATGTGTGTGAATGGATAAAGAAAGGGTTCGGGTTGATTAACATCTAACATCGGAAACGCACAGTAGTATTCTATTCATACTTGCGACTCTTCTCCCGGTTGTTAGCCGCTATGCGTTATATGTCTATAACGCATAGGAGAGTGTTAAGAACCAAGGTTATCCCCATAGACAGGTAACACTACTTGGCCCTTGTCAATTGAGTTCCACTATCACTTACCCTCTCGAGCAGTTTGATTATTACTACTTATATCGATTTGTCAGATAGACATAAGCATCGGATTAAGCTCGCAATTGACAAGATAAAATAGTTACACTATGGTTCTTAGTTAGATGCTAACGCAACCCTAGACCCTTGAGTGATTAGTTACTCATAGTTTGAAAGTAAAAAGCGGAAAGTTTAGAGAAATGAGTAGACATGGAAGATAATTATATTGATGAAATGAGATACAATTTTCGATAAGTTCAATGCCTTGATACAAATCTAAAATTAAGATAGAACAATAAGAAAGAAAGCAGGGAAGGCGTCAATGTCTTGAGTCGCCCGGATGGAAGCGTGAGGCTCTGCTGTGAAGTGGTGCGGCGGAGGGAAAACTTCTCTCTCTCGAGCTATTTGTCTCCGGCTGATGTCTGAGAGAACTCTGCTGTCACTTGTGGAGTTCTTCCGAGAATCAACAACCCTTCTCATCTCGTAGAGCTGCCCTTTTATAGATGATGCAATCGCAGTTAATGGCAAATCTGCTTAATTGGCAGCTAGTTACACTGTGGTTCCTAGCTAGATGCTAACGCAACCCTAGACCCTTGAGTGATTAGTTACTCATGGTTTGAAAGTATAAAGCGACAGTTGAGAAAAGTGAATAGACATGGAAGATAATTGTATTGATGAAAATGAGATACAAATTTTGATAAGTTCAATTTCTTGATACAAATCTAAAATTCAAGCAAGAACCGTAAGAAAGAAAGCAGGGAAAGGCGTCAATGTCTTGAGTCGCCCGAATGGAAGCGTGATGATTTGCTGTGAAGTGGTGCGGTGGAAAGGAAGACTCTTCTCTCTCGAGCTATTTGTCTCCGGCTGAAGTCTGAGAGAACTCTGCTGTCACTTATGGAGTCCTTCCGAGAATCAACAACCTTTCTCATGTCACAGAGCTGCCCTTTTATAGATGCTGAAATCGCAGTTAATGGCAGATCTGCTTGATTGGTGGCGAGATTGATACTGCGTCCATCTCGCCTGATTGTGTGATTGTCGGGCCAATTAAGATCCACCACTCAAGCCGCAAATCATGTCTGTCAATCATCTGTCAATCTCTCAAGATTCCGATCTGATTCTTAGCGCCTTGCCGTAACGGTTGTCTACGTGTCCATGCATAGTTTGGCCTATGCCAACGCGTCTTAGGTTGCTAACGCGTAGTTATGCGTTGAGTTGTTGTTAACACGTCGTCAGGTTGTCTGCGTTCCGTTCAGATCATGCGTCCATGAAGAACCGATTGCAACGTCTTGCGTTAATATGTCATCAGTGCATTGTCTGCGTTCCTGCGTTAAAACATGCGTTTTAGGCTCAACAAGTGGTAAAATCATTATCTTCATCAAAATACAAGAGTATAACGCAAAGAAAGATTTATTAATGGAATTTATCATCAACTACCGCATGCTTCTCTATTTAAACTCTATTTATCTATGAAAAAGGCTATAATAACCTGTATTTCTACAAGTTATCACACCCCCAAACTTAGATAAATGCTTGTCCTCAAGCATAACTTCCATCTAAGAAACTTCAATTATCCTAAACATTTTCTCAACGCATTGACTAGTCTCTCAGAATGCTATACTCAATCAGCTACCCGTTAGTTATATTATTTCTCTACCTCTATATTCTTTTCTTTAGGACAGGTCTAATTTGTATGCGGCAAGCTTTCCTTTCAAAACTCTTTAACTCATTATTCACAAAATTTTTGTTTCTTCTTTTAACACTGAGTCTGAAAACATGAAGATATAAAGTTCCTTTTTCTTTCATTGGTTTTATTGTATGATTATTAAGTATGCGTCGAGTAGGGTTACCCACCTTTGTTCTGACATACCAACGATGGGGTGCATGAAGGCAGCCAACTACGAGCAAGTGCCCTTCTCGACTAAACTCTTATCTAAGCTCGGTTTCCTCACTAGACATTGGAGTTTGTTATTTGTCTATGCATCGCTGAATACGATTACCCACCTTCGTTTTGACACACTAACTATCGGGTGCATGGAGGTTGCCAACTACGAGCAGGTGTCGTGTTCAGCTAAACTCTTAACAAGATAAATATATTAGTCTTGCCAGCGGAGTTTTGCGTTTCAAAGAAATAATTTTGTTTTTATTTTTTTTTTTAGACATGATTGAACTAAGTTCCTCATATTTTTATCTTTGACAGTTCAAACCTCTTCCACCCCCAATCTTGAGAGTAGCAAGGTCCTCATTGCTTAAATTGTAAACAAAGATTAAGTTGCAAAATTTTGTAAAAGAGGTTTGAATTGGCTGCTTGCATACATTCAAAGTAGGTTTGCGTTTTTAAGGAATAGTATGCAGACGCATTGAAAGTAATCTAACTTAAAGAGTTTACAAAAAGTGTAAGCATGATTATCATCACAGGGACCAACTTTTCAACGCAAAGATAAAAGTTAAGACTAATTAAATGTACTTAGAATAAATTTATAATAAGGGACAACGCAAAGAGGAAATTAAAGATCCATGCGATGAAGAAATATTCATTCTATTAATTTGATTTTCACCAACGCATACAATTGAATGTGAAGATACAAAATTTGCAAGAAAATTACAAGTCTTGACTACACCCCTAAACTTTTCAACCATCAGTCTCGTCTTCATCAGGTCTGCGTTGCTGCTCAGATGCAGGGCGCTGCAGCACTGGGAAGACAAGAGGCTGTTGGAGGCGTTCTGGAATATCAGGGGGCGGGATTTCCGGACGGATGGAGAGCAGTTGGTGAACATAGTTTAAAGTGAATTGGAATTGCTCCGTCTGCCAGCGTGCTAACATATTTAATGAATGCATCACAGGACGCAATATCACTTGCTGCAAATATGTTTGCACTGTCTCCCATTCAAGGTCAAGTGGGCCTTCTTGCTGTTTAGAGGTTGTGTTGGTGGGGGAGGCGGGGTTGGCTGAGGTGGGGTAGGCGGGTTTGGTTGAGGCGGGGGAGTGGATGAAGTTTCGTCAAATGCAGGGGATGATGGACGCATAAAAGTCGCGCCAAAATCCTCTAAGTGTGAGTCATCAACTCTTATTGGGGCAGAGGGTTTTGTGGAAGGTCAGGGTTTTGGATGTTTGGGGCGATGCGTTTTCTGAGGAGGAGGTGGAGGTTTAGGGCGATGCGTCTCAGGAGGAGGTGGAGGTGGAGTTGGTTCCCTTCTGGTTGTTGGAAGTGGGGGTGAAGGGCTTGAGGTTGGGGAAGGTCGAATGGTGGCATCAGGACTTGCCACGACCTTCAACTTGGACGGCTTCCCCTTCTTCGGCGGTTGCGGCTTTGGAGGCGAAACTGGTTGATGAGGTCTTTTGGTGACCTTGGTAGGCTCTGGCAGATGTTGCGATCCTCTCATCAACCGACGCAGAGTCTTGTTGGCGATTACGCCATTAACTTCAATCATCTTGTCTGCGTCTAACACTTCTGTTGGCCCTCCGATGGAAGCCTTGCCGTATAAGTTCATGATAAGAGCGAGGAAAAAGAGTTGGCCCCTGGGCTTGCTGAACACCCCTCTTATCTGTGCGGCAATTATGCGTCCAACATCAAGGTTGATGCGACGCATAATGCAGTATGCTGCCGTCACTCGATCCCTTGACACTGTCTTGTCATGCGTTATAGGGATCAGCCGCTTCTTCACCAAATACACCCACAGGTTTGGCTCCGGTGTTAGGCTACTTGCTGATAGCGTCTTTATACCTGTGGGTGAAACATCCCACTTGGCCCCTGGCTTCGCCATTACCTGGATTGCGTCCTCCATTAACTCTGTTGGAGTTGATTCTATGATCTTATTTCCTTCCGCATCCGGGTTGTCCCTCAACTCATATATGGCGTTGATTTCCCTTGCGTTGAATGGGACTTCAATTTCATCCACCACCACCACGTCCTTCTCTTCGTCTCTGCATCCGTTATAAAAATCTCGGACTACTTCAGGTTGGACCCAAGGAGTGCTGGTACAGAAGTTTCTCCAGCCGTGGTGGTCAATTAGTTCGGTGATGTATGGCGGCACTGGGGCGTCTTCAGGGAAAAATCCCACCTCGATCATCAAGTCCGGGAATGCCCTGCGTCTCCCTTTTCCTTCCTTCTGTTGTGGCGACGCATCGGCCACTTTCTCTTTTCCTTTGGCCTTAGCTGGAATCGCATTTACGGTTCTCTTTTTGCTCTCGGCCACTTTGACTGGTTCTTCGGTCACCTTCTCCTTTCCCTTGCGTTTCTCAGTATGCGTGCTTGGGAGTTTGGTGACCGCCACCTCCTTTTCTTTCCTCTTCTTCTTCTCCAAGGTGCTCACACCTTGTTCTTCCCCCCCATCCTCCCCGATGCGTTCCTTCCTACTTTTCTTTTTCTTTTTCTTCTTGCCCTCCCCTTCCTCTTGGGCTCTTATTCTTGCAGCCATCTCTTCATCTTCTTGAATTTGCAGCTCTCTTTCAAGCTCTGCGGCTGCTTGTTCTATTATTTCCTCTTCCCTCATTTCCTCTTCCAATGCCAATGCGGCTTCTTCGATTTGAGGATCAGGAAGGCCTTGCGTCTCCCCGACTTCTTGAGGCCGCACTTCTCTGCGCGCCTTCTTGCCAGACAATGCGTCTTTGGCAATTTTTTCTTCTTTTCTCAGGGCCCTGAGCTTCTTTCTCAACTTGGCCCTCTTCTTCCTCTCTTTCTTTGCCAGCCGATCAAAAGATGTGGCCGCAACTGGAGACTCAGGTCTGTCTCCTTGATCTGTGCTTTTGGGCTCTTCATCCTCGGCAATCTCCGGTGATGCCCTTCGTTTCTTCCTCAGTAAGGGTACCTCCTCCTCTTCCTCAACTCTTTTCCTCTTGGCCTCTGCAGCCATCAAAAATTTTCTTATTGGTCCTTCATTGGAGTCCAATGTCATCTCCTCAGGACTAATCGACACAGGGACAAACCCTTGCGTTTCTCTTTGCTCGCCTACGTCCTCCTTCCTGTAGGCAGCCTCTCCTTCCTTATCTCCTCCACTGTGTTCACCCTCCCGAGTCTCCTTCAACTGACTTTGGACCTCTTTTACCGGCGAGGGTGATTCCCTTCGTGCATCTGAGACGGTTGCGTCCATTGGATCACGCAGCCCGCTCAGAATTTGAGCTATCCACTCGTCTGGGGATTTTGCTGAGTTTACTTCCCCCACGGTGACAGCTACCTCTTCTTCTTCTCCTCTTCCCATCTCCTCCGTCCCTCTCGTGCTTGGTGGACGGGATAGGGGCAAGGGTTGGTTGACCTCCCCGTCATCCTCTCGACCCTTCGCCTCCCTTTCTTCTTGAGCTATCCTCTCCAAGATGTCGCCGAATACATCCCTTTCTTCCCTTCGGCGCACCTCACTGCTACTGTGCAGTGTACTAGCTTCATCGCGCACCATTCCAGGAATAGGTTGCTCAGCCTCGGAGTTCTCTACGCTTAACCTTTGGCTTCCTACATTGTAGTTTGCGGCAGAAAACTCCTTCATGTTCTTCATCCTGGGCCGTGAAATGCAAGACTTGACCCGGCTTTTGGGTTTTGGGGTAGGGATTGGGTTGATTTGGCTCAAAGGGCGGATGTTTAAAATTTCCACACAGTCGTCGGAGTCGTCGACTACTGGTGGACGGGTAGGGGCTCTGGCGAATGGCCGGAAAAATGGGTAGATGGGTGGTCTCTGGGCAGTGGCCCGGATTCTGGATGCGGAGAAGTTAGGGATAAACGGTGGGTTAGGGTTTGGATTTCTTGGTCTGACCGGAGAAGCAAAAGGCCTCACAGGTCTGGAAGGATAAAATGTAGGTGGATAGAAGAATGGAAATCGAGGGTTTGGTGTAGATGATGAAGAAGGTCTTGGGGAACTTGTTCCGGCGAGGTTTTCTTGATTTTGTGGGTTGGGCTGGTTAGACATAAGATTTCTGCTCGAACACAGATCGCCGGAGGTTTAAGAGAGATGAAAGGTTTCGAAAATGGAAAATGGAAAATCGAATCGCGTTTATAAAGGACTAATTTAGCCGTCGGTAATTAATGCGGATACGCGATATCCGAAATCCCACTGATCAAGGCAAATTTCATTGAGCCGCACACCCATCACGTGTAATGGACGGCTAATTGACGCATAAAGAGCACTTGAGTGCTTTGGCACTTGAGTGTTTTTCTAGGAAAGACGCGTAGGCTGAGAAGACATCTACGTTTCACCTAGTGCTCTATCTAAACGCAAATAATTAATGATAAACGCATACTGATGAACGTCTGGTTCTCAAGTTAGATTATGCGTTGTAATTTAAGTATGATGCGTTTGACTAAATATGTATGGCTCTACCTTTCCTCTAACCTTAATTCGATAAACACAGAATTTGTTTATCGATGAACGCATAATTTACTTATGCGTTGGACGCATGCATGAATAAAAGATTATGCGATGAAATCAGATTTTTCAAAATTCGGCTCCTACTTTCATGCTTATCTCATTTACATTTATAAACTAAACTTAAAAAAAATTCAATACATGCTAAAAACCAAATATAAATAGAAGTAAGAAAACAAAATACAATAAAATGAAATTAAATACTATAACAAATTCAAATAAAATAAAGCAAGGGTAAAAGAAAGCGTCCTTGGAAATGTAGGCATTTGGCAATGCAGGGACCTTTCGACGCAAGCTCAGTCATTACACTCGCGTAGGTCAATGGAGATCTTGTTAATTTCGAACTCTCCACTGTGGTAAGGCTTTACCCTTTGTCCATTGACCTTGAAGAATGTGGTTCCATTTTCATTTGTCAGCATGACCGCACCATGCGGGAACACTTCCTTGATTATGAATGGACCCGACCATCGAGACTTCAGCTTACCTGGGAACAAACGCAACCTTGAATTAAATAACAGGACCTTCTGGCCGACGTATAGAGTTTTCTTACTAATATTTTTGTCATGCCATTTCTTGGTCCTTTCTTTGTACAGCTTTGCGTTTTCGTAAGCTGAATGCCTCCACTCCAGGAGTTCGTTTAGTTGAAGCTTTCTGGCTTCTCCGCTTGCCTCCTGGTCTAAATTGAGCTTCTTCATGGCCCAGATGGCCTTGTGCTCCAGCTCAAGTGGGAGATGCCATGCTTTACCAAACACCAACGCATAGGGTGACATGCCTATCGGTGTTTTAAATGCCGTTCTGTAGGCCCATAGAGCTTCATCTAATCTCTCCGTCCAGTCTTTTCTTGCTGTGCTCACGACCTTTTCAAGTATGGACTTGATCTCCCGGTTTGTTATTTCATCTTGGTCGTTTGTCTGTGGGTGATAGGCAGTTGCTACCCTGTGCGAGACATTAAACTTAGTCAGTAAATTAGTGATTATGCGATTTATAAAATGTGTACCTTCATCACTAATTATCGCCCTTGGTGTCCCAAATCTAGAGAAGATTTGTTTCTTTAAGAACTTGGACACTGTGTTTGCGTCATTCTTTGCACAGGCTGCTGCTTCTACTCACTTTGATACGTAGTCGACCGCTACTAAAATATATTGATTGCCGCAAGAAGGAGGGAATGGTCCCATGAAGTTGATTCCCCATACGTCGAACAACTCAACTTCCATCAATGAATTCAGAGGCATCTCATTCCGTTTGGAAATGTTGCCTGTTCTCTGACAACGATCGCAAGCTACCGCATATGCCCTTGCGTCTTTGAATAATGTGGGCCAGAAATACCCACTTTGCAGCACCTTTGCAGCTGTTCTCTGCCCTCCAAAGTGTCCTCCGTAAGGTGCTTCATGACAGCTTCTCAAAATGCTATGCGTTTCATATTCTGGAACGCATCGACGCAGTATGTGGTCAGGGCCAAGTCTGTATAGATATGGCTCATCCCAGTAGTAGAACTTACTTTCATGTCGGAGCTTTTTCTTTTGTTGAGCGTTGAATTCTTCAGGCCATTGGTTGCAAACCAGATAGTTGACTATGTCTGCGTACCACGGTTCTTGACTCTCTGCGTTCATTACATGCTCGTCTGGGAATCGTTCCTCTATATCACTCCAACTCTCCTGGACCTCTTTATTTTCCAACCGAGATAGGTGGTCTGCAACCTGATTCTCAGTTCCCTTTCTATCTTTAATCTACAAATCGAATTCTTGCAACAGCAGGACCCAACGGATAAGTCTAGGCTTTGCGTCCTTTTTCGCCATCAAGTACTTGATCGCAGAATGATCACTATAGATGGTCACCTTTGACCCTATCAAGTATGCTCTAAATTTGTCAACCGCAAAGACTATGGCTAACATTTCCTTCTCAGTAGTAGTGTAGTTCTCCTGAGATGAATTCAGTGTTTTACTAGCATAATAGATCAGGTGCATAATTTTCTCTTTTCTCTGCCCCAGTACTGCTCCCACCGCATGGTTACTTGCGTTGCACATTAATTCAAACGGGAGAGACCAGTCAGGTGCAACTAAAATAGGTGTTGAAATCAGAGCTTGCCTTAGAGACTCGAATGCATTTAAGCATTTACCGTCGAAATTAAATTCCCTATTGACTTCTAGCAACTTGCTCAGTGGTTTTGCTACTTGCGAGAATCCCTTAATGAATCTTCTATAGAAGCCCGCATGGCCTAGGAAACTTCGCAATGTCTTGATCCACTTCCAATCCAACCTTTGAGATTTTATGCCCCAACACAATACCCTCAGTCACCATAAAATGGCATTTTTTCCAGTTGAGGACTAGATTTGTGTCTTCGCATCGCTTTAGCACTCGTTCTAGATTGGTCAAGCATTCATCATATGATTTCCCAAATACTGAGAAGTCGTCCATAAACACCACTACTGACTGTTCCAAATAGTCAGAAGATATTGCCATCATGCACCTTTGGAACGTCCTTGGTGCGTTACATAGTCCGAATGGCATGCGTCTGAACGCAAAGGTGCCATATGGACACGTGAACGTCGTCTTCTCTTGATCTTCCGAAGCTATCATGATCTGGTTATAGCCGGCATATCCGTCCAGGAAGCAGAAAAATTCATTACCTGCCAGCCTATCTAGCATCTGGTCGATGAATGGCAGTGGAAAGTGATCCTTCTTTGTTGCCGCATTCAGCTTGCGGTAGTCCATACAGATGCGCCAGCCAGTAACCGTTCGTGTTGGTATCAATTCGTTCTTACTATTCATGATCACTGTCATCCCCTCTTTCTTCGGTACACACTGAACTGGGCTTACCCAGCTGCTGTCGGAGATTGGATAAATGACCCCTGCGTCGAGCCATTTGATGATCTCTTTCTTTACAACCTCCTTCGTCGCGGGGTTAAGCCTGCGCTACCTTTCAACTGAACCATCCTTACCCTCTTCCAACCGAATTTTGTGCATGCAATATGAAGGGCTTATTCCTCTAATATCCGCTAAGGTCCATCCTATGGCTTTGATATGATTTTTCGGTATATCCAGCAAAGTCTTTTCACATTCTGTCGTCAACGCAGAGGATATGATGACCGGTAGCGTGCTCTCTTCCCCCAGATATGCATACTTTAAATGTGTTGGCAGTGTCTTAAGCTCAAGGGTTGGTGGCTCTTCTAAAGACGGCTTTGTTTTCTCCATTGTTCTGTTGCCCAAGTCTAAGTGTTCAAAGCTTGCGTTGGAGATTATACTTATTTCCGCCTCTCTTCCCTCATCTAGTTCATCCAGCAGTGTTTCGTTTTCTGCACATGCGTCGATGATGCTTGCCTTTTCTTCAATTATCTCTTCGATCATCTGGCAAGAATGAAAATCATCAGGATATTTCAACGCATTAAAAACATTAAATTTTACCTGCTGGTCATCCACTCGAATAGTTAGCTCCCCTTCCTGGACGTCAATCAGGGCGCGTCCAGTAGCTAAGAAAGGTCTTCCCAGGATGATGGGTACCTCTCTGTCAGCTTCATAATCCAGAATTATGAAGTCAGCCAGGAAAATGAATTTGTCCACCTTCACAAGAACATCCTCAATTTTCCCTTCTGGATGCTTAATGGAACGGTCAGCGAGCTGAAGTGTGACTGTGGTTGGCTGTGCTTCCCCTATACCCAACTTCTTGAATATAGACAGTGGCATTAAATTTATACTGGCCCCTAAGTCGCATAGTGCCTGACCTACGTCCATTCCTCCTATAGAACAGGGCAATGTGAAACTCCCTGGATCTTTCATTTTAGCGGGTATATTGCTTTTAAACAATGCGCTGCATTCCCGCGTCAATGCGACTGTCTCAAACTCTCCGAGCCTTTTTTTTCTTGGATAGTATGTCTTTCAGAAATTTGACATAGCTCGGCATTTGTTCCAGGGCTTCCACCAACGGAATGTTGATGTGAAGTTGTTTGAGAACGTCCAAGAATTTTCTGAATTGTCCCTCATCATTCTTCTTCTTTAGGCGTTGAGGAAAGGGCGGACGCATAGGGGGAGTGATATTCTGAGATACCGACGCAGTGTTTGCCTGCGCTGCTTTTTCTCTCCCCTTTCCATTTTCTTGTTCTTTAGCGGTTGTGGTTGTGGATGAAGCTTGCGGTTCATTGATAGATGTTCCGGGAGTTTGTAGTGGAGTGATTTGAGGCTACAGATTTCCTTGCATCCTCTGATCTTGCGTTTCAGTGGGAAGAACCTCCCCACTCCTCAATGTCACAGCTTGACATTGTTCCTTACCGTTACCTCGTGGGGCTTCGGTATTACTAGGCAATGCTCCTTGGGGTCTTGTATTGCGCTCACTTGCCATTTGCTTCACTTGAAGCTCTAGATTTCTAATTGCAATGGCATGGCTTTTTATTTCACCCATCTGATTTTGGAGCATCGCTTCTAACGACTTACGCGTTTCTTCGTTTTGAGTGATAGTTTGATGCATAAGTGCTTCAAGGGATGATGATGATGAATTTGCTGACTGATTTCGTGGTACTTGATGCCCTTGAACACCTTGGTTGTACATGGGATTATTGTTTCTCTGCGGTTGTTGTCCAGTTCCCTGCGTCTGTGATTGGTTTCCTCCTCATCCAAAGTTAGGATGGTTCCTCCAACCCGGATTATAGGTCTTAGAATACGGGTTGTTCTGAACATAGCAGACAGACTGTGGGTTGTAGGGACACATATCATACAAGTGGCCCTCACCGCATTGCACACAGCTTACAGACGCTGTTGCATTCACCGTGTTCATTGCGTCCATTGATGCAACTGTTCCACCTTGGTTGTTCAACGCAATAGTTTGCAGCAAGGATATCATGTTGGCGATCTGAGCTGAAAGGTTACTGGTTGCATCCGTTTCAATCATTCCAGCTTGCGATCGTCTTTTATCCATATATCTGGATCCATATCCATCATCCACCCATTCATCAGTATTCCTCGAAATTCTGTCAAGGATCTCTTTGGCTTGTGTGTAAGTCTTGTCCATCAAACCTCCTGCTGCAGAGGCGTTGATAACTTGTAGAAATACAAGTTATTAATAGTCACTATTTGATTTAATTAGAGCAACTTTGGAGCTAAACAAATGATTTTGGCAGTTAAATGATGAAAAATGTATCACCATGCGTTGGCACTACTTACAAAAGAAAATACCTGAAAAACAATGAGCTTTTATGTTTCTAACGCAGGGTTAAGAAGAAAAGAAGCGCGAAGCACGAAGAAACGAAGCTGCTGCGAGAACAAGTGGAAACCCGCGTTGAGACCATGCGTTGAGACCATGCGTTGAGAAAAAGTAGATATAGACGCATGGCCAAAAGCTGTCATATCAATATGCAAAAAGGATAACACGCTATCAGAATATGGCAGAACAAATGGGCCGACGACGTAAAAAGTCTGTGCAGCAGGGCATGGAATTTAATGTACAGGTGTCAGGTTATCATGAGTTTCAACTTTTCGACACCTATAAATAGCCCAAAGCTTCCCCATTGAAAAAGGAGAGAGAGAGTTCAGTTCAAGAGGCGAAAGCTCTGCACTTTTTCTCCTTCACCATAACCAGCCTCCACTTCGAGCTCTTTTGAGAGAAGGATTCTGAGCATCATCAGAGTCATCTCCCAGTGAGTGAGAATCTCCACCCTATGGAATATATGTATCAGATAGCAACCATCTTAAGCCTCCATGAAGCAAGACGTTGCCAGTGGCGGCTTGACGCTCTTCATCTCTATTTTATTTCCATTTCTCTCCTTGCTTATATTTTGTTAATGACATTCGAGAGAATGATTTATTTCATTAATATAAGTTTGATTGACTATCATCTTCCATCCATTTCCATATTAAATACTTTACACCATGTTATATAAATGCTAAATGAGTTAAATGTTAAAAGCTAGTTTTTCTTGAGCAATTCTGAGTATGTTACATCCTGATTAATGCATATTTTTAGCTTGCATAACGTTGTCTGACAAACAAACGTAGTAAGCATGACTGTCGAGCTTGAGAGAGTGGATAGTTAATCTTTAGCATTAATTAAGACTAGACGAGTTGCAGAGATGTAGTTCATCTTTTGCCAAAACAAACTTACCATGTGTCTTAGAGATAAGATAAATGTGGCGTCGAAACATCGAGAGATGGATTCACACACGCAGTTTGTAGGTATGTAATTGTACTTGGAAAGTTTAGGCAACAACTAGCGCTTGCGTTCAACTCTACTTTCACCGCATGGTCCCATCCATTCCCAACGCATGCTATCTGACGCATTGTTTCATATGACTACCCAACTCCGCGTCCATTCCATTATTAGTAATAGGAAATTCTTTTCATTCTTTTTGTATAGTTTAGACACACATAATCAACAAACGCATATATACACTCGTACAGTCACCGCATAGTCATACATTTAGTCTCAACGCCTAGTTATTACAAATCCCTGCGTTTGACCCTGGACTCACCAGGAAAACCTATAAATGCTTATACTTGGGTTTTTATAGGAAAACTTGCTTAGTCATGATCACATCTAGAGTAATTCTCAACGCATCTTTGTACTGAAATGATAAAATATGTTTTTGTGCAACGAGCTAAGAAAATTCAATTCAATTAGAAATTAAACGAACAAAAATTCTACGAACAGGCGTCAGCCACTAATTGTGATGTTTTGTTCAGTCCTCCATAGAAAATCTCCATCTGTACACAATCAGGGATACCATTATGGGGACAATTTTTTACCAGCCTTTTAAACCGGGCCCATGCTTCACTAAGCGTCTCCGAGTCCTTTTGCTCGAAGGTGACATTGTCTCGTCGCCTCTTTGCACTTACCGTCGGATGAAAATATTTCTGCATGAACTTTTCAACCATTTTACCCCAAGTTGTAATCTCACCAAGTTCAAATGTACGCCCACTGTCTTGCCTCATCTCTGAGAGAAAATGGGAATAGTGTCAGTCTGATGCTATCTTGCGGTACTCCAGCCATCGGAAATGCGCTACAGATTTCCAAGAAACTCTTCAGGTGTGCATGTGGATCTTCACTCGTTGCACCCCCAAACTGCCCTGCGGCTTGCAGCATCTGCAATATCACTGGTTTCATTTCGAACCTTCCATTACCCTCGAAGGTTGGTTGTAGAATTCCTGGTGCAAAATTATATAGATTTGGCGACGCATACTCCCTCATCGGGCGATTTCTATCATGCGCCAAGAGAATCGGATTTGTATCATAGTTCGCATGCTCTTGTGCATTTGCGTTCTGCCTGACCTCAGCTTGAGGAGCTTGAGGTTGATTGTTTTGAGCATCCATGTTCTCTTCAGTAGATTGATTGATCCTTCTTTGCTTATTCTGTCTTATCCTTCTTCTGAAGGTCCTCTCAATCTCATGGTCAATATCAAATGTCGGGTTATCCCCTTCACTCATATACTATTAGAAGCCTCTGACAGAACAGAAGCTTGCTATACTCCGTCGACTGAGGAATTCTGCAACACAATAATCTAAAGAAAAATAATTAAATCAATAAGTAATCCCCGGCAACGGCGCCAAAAACTTGTGGATGTATTGTATGTGGAAATTAGCCTAACGCAAAGTGTTCAAGAATGTGGTTATGCGTTCAACATGTCATGTTCTGATCATGCAATGCGTTTTATTATTATGCGTTGGTCTTGTCAAGTTTTCCTATTCTTTTACCCAAGTATAAGTAAAGTAATAGGTGTTCTCGGAGAGTCCGAGGTCGAACACAGGGATTATATTGACTTAGTTTTTAAATGGATTTCATGCGTTACAGTGGTAACCAACAATTGTTTGAAATTGTGTTTCTAATCTAAAGAAAGCAGATGTTTGTACACTAGACTAACAGTTGTGGAATATGGAAAGCATGCGACACAACAAGTTCAGCTAAGATGTGTGTGAATGGATAAGGAAAAGGGTTCGGGTTGATTAACATCTAACGTCGGAAACGCACAGTAGTATTCTATTCATACTTGCGACTCTTCTCCCGGTTGCTAGTCGCTATGCGTTATATGTCTATAGCGCGTAGGAGAGTGTTAAGAACTAAGGTTATCCCCATAGACAGGTAACACTACTTGGCCCTTGTCAATTGAGTTCCACAATCACTTACCCTCTCGAGCAATCTGATTATTACTACTTATATCGATTTGTCAGATGAACATAAGCATCGGATTAAGCTCGCAATTGACAAGTTAAAATAGTTACACTGTGGTTCCTAGCTAGATGCTAACGCAACCCTAGACCCTTGAGTGATTAGTTACTCATGGTTTGAAAGTATAAAGCGGACAGTTGAGAAAAGTGAATAGACATGGAAGATAATTGTATTGATGAAAATGAGATACAAATTTTGATAAGTTCAATTTCTTGATACAAATCTAAAATTCAAGCAAGAATAGTAAGAAAGAAAGCAGGGAAAGGCGTCAATGTCTTGAGTCGCCCGAATGGAAGCGTGATGATTTGCTGTGAAGTGG
>CM065546.1:16810000-16820000 GCA_033088355.1 Citrullus amarus
ATAAGGAAGGAGAGGCCGCCTACAGCAAGGAGCACGTAGGCGAGCCACGTGAAATGCAAGGGTCTGTCCCTGCGTCTATCAGTCCTGAGGAGATGACCCTGGACTCCAATGAAGGACCGATCAGAAAAGTTGTGATGGTCGCAGAGGCCAAGAGAAAAAGAGAAAAAGAAGAGGAAGTGGTACCCCTGTTGAGGAAGAAACGAAGGGTATCACAAGAAACTGCCAAGGATGAAGAGCCCAAAAGCACAGAGCAAGGAGACAGACCTGAGTCCCCAATTGCGGCCACATCCTTTGATAGGTTGGCAGAGAAGATGAAAAAGAAGAGGGCCAAGTTGAGGAAAGAGCTCAGGGCCCTAAGAAAAGGAGCTGAGAAAATTTCCAAGGACGCATTGTCTGGCAAGAAGGCGCGCAAGGAAGTGCGGCCTCAAGAAGAGGGGGAGACGCAAGGCCTTCCTGATCCTCAAATAGAAGAAGCCGCATTGGCATTTGAAGAAGAAATGAGGGAAGAAGAAAGAATAGAAAAAGCAGCCGAGGAGCTTGAGAGAAAGCTACAAATTGAAGAAGATGAAGAGCTGGCTGCTAGAATAAAAACCCAAGAAGAAGATGAAGAGCTGGCTGCTAGAATAAAAGCCCAAGAAGAAGGGGAGGGCAAGAAGAAAAAGAAGAAGAAAAGTAGGAAGGAACGAATCGGGGAGGATGCGAGGGAAGAACAAGGTGTTAGCACCTTGGAGAAGAAGAAGAAGAAAGAAAAGGAGAAGGTGACTGAAGCACCAGTTAAAGTGGCCGAGAGCAAGAAGAGAACTGTGAATGAGATTCCAGCTAAGGCCAAAGGAAAAGTAAAGGTGGCTGATGCGTCGCCACAAAAGAAGGAAGGAAAAGGGAGACGCAGGGCGTTCCCTGACTTGATGATTGAGGTGGGATTTTTCTCGGAAGAAGCCCCAGTGCCGCCATACATCACCGAAATTATTGACCACCACGGCTGGAGAAACTTCTGTTCCAGCACCTCTTGGGTCCAGCCTGACGTAGTCCGAAGTTTTTACAATGGACGCATAGACGAAGAGGAAGACGTGGTGGTGGTGGATGAACTGAAGTCCCATTCAACGCAAGGGAAATCAACGCCATATATCAGTTGAGGGACAACCCGGATGCGGAAGGAAACAAGATTATAGAATCAAGTCCAACGGAGTTAATGGAGGACGCAATCCGGGTATTGGCGAAGCCAGGGGCTAAGTGGGATGTTTCACCCACAGGTATAAAAACACTATCCGCTAGCAGCCTAAGACCAGAGGCAAACCTGTGGGTGTACTTGGTGAAGAAGCGGCTGATCCCTACAACGCATGACAAGACAGTGTCAAGGGATCGGGTGATGGCAGCATATTGCATTATGCGTCGCATCACCCTTGATGTTGGACGCATAATTGCGGCGCAGATAAGAGGGGTGTTCAACAAGCCAAGGGGCCAACTCTTTTTCCCCACTCTTATCATGAACTTATACACCAATGCTTCCATCGGAGGGCCAACGGAAGTGTTAGACGCAAAGAAGATGATTGAAGTTAGTGGCGTAATCGCCCACAAGACTCTGCGTCGGTTGATGAGAGGATCACAATATCTGCCAGAGCCCACCAAGGCCACCAAAAGACCTCATCAACCCATTCCGCCTCCAAAGCCGCAACCGCAGAAGAAGGGGAAGCCGTCCAAGTTGAAAGCCATGGCAAGTCCTGATGCCACCATTAGACCTTCCCCAACCTCAAGCCCTTCACCCCCACTTCCAAAAACCAGAAGGGAACCAACTCCACCACCACCTCCTGAGACGCATCGCCCTAAGCCACCTCCACCCCCTCATAAAACGCATCGCCCCAAACATCCAAAACCTCAACCTTCCACAAAACCCTCCTCCCCAATAAGAGTTGATGACTCACACTTTGGGGATTTTGGCGCGACTTTTATGCGTCCATCATCCCCTGCGTTTGACGAAACTCCATCCACTCCCCCGCCTCAGCCAAACCCGCCTACCCCACCAACGCAACCACAACCGCAAGAAGCCCAACTTGACCCCGAGTGGGAGACAATGCAAACATATCTGCAGCAATCAATCTTGCGTCCAGTGATGCACTCATTGAATATGTTAGCACGCCGGCAGACGGAGCAGTTCCAATTCACATTCAATTACGTTCATCAACTGCTCTCGATCCGACCGAAAATCCCGTCCCCTAACATTTCAGAACGCCTCCAACAGCCCCTTGTCTTCCCAGTACCGCAGCGCCCTGCACCTGAGCAGCAACGCAGACCTGATGAAAGCAAGACTGATGGTTAAAAAATTTAGGGGTGTAGTCAAGAGTTGTAATTTTTCTTGCAATTTGGTATCTTCATATTCAATTGTATGCGTTGGTGAAAATAAAATTAATAGAATGAACATTTCTTCATCGCATGGATCTCTAACTTCCTCTTTGCGTTGTCCCTTGTTGTAAATTTATTCTAAGTACATTTAATTAGTCTTAACTTTTATCTTTGCGTTGAAAAGTTGGTCACTGTGATGATAATCATGCTTACACTTTTTGTACACTCTTTAAGTTAGATTACATTCAATGCGTCTGCAGACTATTCCTTAGAGCACACCTACTTTGAATGTATGCAAGCAGCCAATTCAAACCTCTTTTACAAAATTTTGCAACTTAATCTTTGTTTACAATTTAAGCAATGAGGACCTTGCTACTCTCAAGTTTGGGGGTGCAAGAGGTTTGAACTGTCAAAGATAAAAATATGAGGAACTTATTTCAATCACATTAAAAAAAAAAAAATTTATTCTTTGAAATGCAAAACTCCGCTGGCAAGACTAATATATTTATCTTGTTAAGAGTTTAGCTGAAAACGACACCTGCTCGTAGTTGGCCACCTCCATGCACCCCATAATTGGTGTGTCAAAACGAAGGTGGGTAATCGTAATCAGCGATGCATAGATAAATAACAAACTCCAATGTCTAGTGAGGAAACCGAGCTTAGATAAGAGTTTAGTCGAGAAGGGCACTTATGTCACACCCCGTCCCAGATTTACTCTATACCCAGGAAGGAGCATGATCCTACTTCCTAACATAAGACGCTATAAAATAAACACCATAAAGGAATAGCAAGACAAACAACATTCTCATTATCCTATCAGTAGAACAAGCAACTTTTAACCAACATGTCTGTATATACACATAATAAGTACAACACGTCCCCCTTTCGCTACACCCTCGTGAAAGATGTTTAGTACATGACATATAAACAATCTAAATAATTACAACTATCCCAGAGGTTCACTTCCAGATAGGCCCAGACGAGATTCCTCTGTAGGCTAGGCGTCCCGGACACGCTCGCTACCTGAAACAACAAATAACAACAAACTGGATGAGCAAAAGGCTCAGTGAGTGACTAAATCTACTAAAATCAATCATGACCATTTAAATCCAGTTTGTAAGATAGAAACCATCGCATAACACATCCCAATGAATTATCAAGGTTCACTTTCCACTATGCATGTATGACTATCAATTCTCATGTTTCACAAGTTTCTATCTATTTAGTGCTTTCACTTTTCGTCCCTCAGCACTTACTCATTTATAATTACAGTACCATGTGCCTTCACAAGAAATCCCTCGGCACAAGTAACAAACTCTATATATGCTCAAGTGCCTTCACACAGGATCCCTCGGCATGAGCTAGTTGTGATGGGTTACTACATGCCTTCACTTACAGTCCCTGAGCATTGTAGTCCATTTTCTATTGTTATTCAAGTGCCTTCTCAAATCCCTCAACACTTAATTTCACGCTTACTCACATGTAGCTTTCACCATAAGGTCCCTCAGCCACTTATGTGCTTAGACATTTGTAATAATATTCTCTTAAATCACTAACACATCACATACATAAAGCATACTACCATGAATCACGTTTCCATATCGATTTGCATACTAAGTTTAACACAAGATATAACAAACAGTCACTCACAATCGGTCCCGACCCTAAGTGGGTTATAAGCCTCCCCGAGCTCTTCTTGGCCTGAAAATACATAATCCTCAAGTTTAGTTTCCATAATCTCCCTTTTCCTTTAGCATACAATAGCATCGTTATTCTATAGAAAATGATAAGTTACCAGCGTTACTCAAAAGCTACTTAAACTGTACTAGCGACACTGCATTGATTAAAACCAGCGAGACTACCTTGAGGAGCGATACCCAGCGATACTCTAGCGAGAAATATGAGACGCAAGCCTATCTTTGCGTTGCAGCATTACTTTCTCTGCTGCTCAGTCTCTCGCTCACCTAGCGATACTTTCGCTGTGACAGAACCGTTTTCTTCTTCCTTTCTTCTTCCTTCTTCAACCTGCTAAACATTTTGTTCCAATCAATTTCGGTATTTCTTCCTTCTACAAACTTGTTAAAATACAAGTCCTTCATCTTACCTCCAAATTTCATGAAGAACATCTTCCCCCGTTTAGGACATATCCTCCGACAACTCCGAGTTACCTCTAATCATTCGACAGTTCAACTCCCGTCTCTTCTTCCTGAGTTTGACACACAATTAAACAATTTCAGCTCAAGCATCCTTCATAAAACCTGCTAGAAATCAAGTTGACTTACTAACCTCAAAGTTTCAGCCCTAACCTTCGTCTCTTCAATTTGTTCTTCCTCCAAAACCGAGCATCACTCTGAAGAGACCACAGCAGCCGAAACCTCTGTCAAACCCAAGTTTCTCCCACGAATTCAATGAGATTTCTGCTTCAGATCAGTATGAACATCTTTTTCTACCTCCCTTCGATGTTTCGCCTTAATATGGACCCAACTCGAGCTCTGAAATGCAAACAGAACAATTGAATTCTCAGTCCACTTATATATATATCACCGACTTGTTCTCCATTCCAACTCTATACTATAATCCGTTCAACGCATACCTCCTATGCTCAGCTTCAGCAACGCACACAGCCTCTGATGATAATTCATTTCAAACTCTCTCGCCAAATAGTTAATATACGCATCACCTTGTCTCTGCCAACACTCCTTGTCCAACGCATACCCGCCTTCGACGCATGGTAGCGTTCACCGCATAACAGCCTCACCGCAAATTAGCTCCCAAACTCCCCGTGGCCTTTACTTTCAACGGCACATTGCCTTTAATGCATTTGACGCATAATGATCCTCGATACCAAGTGATCCTCCACGCCTTATGTCCTCAACGCGTCTCAACTTCAGCGCATAATAGGCTTCCCTCACCCTTGCATTTACACCAAAATTATTTCCTCCACAGCAGGTTGCCATCAACGCATAGCTTACACTTAGCCATTTTCCCACTCCAAATGCAAGCCAGCCAACTACTTTTACACATTCACCCATCTCTCGGCCCCTTCTTACTTTGCGTTCTCACAAAAATAGATGCGGGGCTTACAACTTGCTCGTAGTTGGTTGCCTCCATGCACCCCATCGTTGGTATGTCAGAACGAAGGTGGGTAACCCTACTCGACGCATGCTTAATAACCATATAATAAAACCAATGAAAGAAAAAGGAACTTTATATATTCATCTTTTCAGACTCAGTGTTAAAAGAAGAAACAAAAATTTTGTGAATAATGAGTTAAAAAGTTTTGAAAAGAAAGCTTGCCGCATACAAATTAGACCCGTCCTAAAGAAAAGAATATAGAGGTAGAGAAATAATATAACTAACGGGTAGCTGATTGAGTATAGCATTCTGAGAGACTAGTCAATGCGTTGAGAAAACGTTTAGGATAATTGAAGTTTCTTAGATAGAAGTTATGCTTGAGAACAAGCATTTATCTAAGCTTGGGGGTGTGATAACTTGTAGAAATACAAGTTATTATAGCCTTTTTCATAGATAAATAGAGTTTAAATAGAGAAGCATGCGGTAGTTTATGCTAAATTCTATTAATAAATCTTCCTTTGCATTATACTCTTGTATTTTTATGAAGACAATGATTTTACCACTTGTTGAGCCTAAAACGCATGTTTTAACGCAGGAATGCAGACGATGCGTTGATGACTTCTTAACACAGGACGACGAGTTAGCAATCTGTTCTTCATGGACGCATGATCTGAACGGAACGCAAACAACCTGACGACGCGTTAACAACTCAACGCATAACTACGCGTTAGCAACGTACGACACGTTGACATCAGCCAAACTATGCATGGACGTGTAGACAACCGTTAAGGCAAGGCGCTGAGAATCAGATCGGAATCTTGAGAGATTGACAGATGATTGACAAACATGATTTGTGGCTAAAGTGGTGGATCTTAATTGGCCCGAGAATCACGCAATCAGGCGAGATGAACGCAGTATCAATCTCGCCACCAATCAAGCATATTTGCCATTAACTGCGATTTCATCATCTATAAAAGGGCAGCTCTGCGAGATGAGAAAGGTTGTTGATTCTCGGAAGAACTCCATAAGTGACAGCAGAGTTCTCTCAGACTTCAGCCGGAGACAAATAGCTCGAGAGAGAAGAGTCTTCCCTCCACCGCACCACTTCACAGCATATCATCACGCTTCCATCCGGGCGACTCAAGACATTGACGCCTTCCCTGCTTTCTTTCTTACTGTTTCTTCTTAATTTTAGATTTGTATCAAGGAATTGAACTTATCGAAAATTGTATCTCATCTTCATCAATAGAATTGTCTTCCATGTCTACTCACTTTTCTAAACTTTCCGCTTCTTACTTTCAAACCATGAGTAACTAATCACTCAAGGGTCTAGGGTTGCGTTAGCATCTAACTAGGAACCACAGTGTAACTATTTTATCTTGTCAATTGCGAGCTTAATCCGATGCTTATGTCCATCTGACAAATCGATATAAGTAGTAATAATCAGACTGCTCGAGAGGGTAAGTGATTGTGGAACTCAATTGACAAGGGCCAAGTAGTGTTACCTGTCTATGGGGATAACCTTGGTTCTTAACACTCTCTTATGCGTTATAGACATATAACGCATAGCGGCTGACAACCGGGAGAAGAGTCGCAAGCATGAATAGAATACTACTGTGCGTTTCCGACGTTAGATGTTAATCAACCCGAACCCTTTTCTTCATCCATTCACACACATCTTTAGCTGAACTTGCTGTGTCGCATGCTTTCCATCTTTCACAACTTTTAGTCTAGTGTACAAACAATCGCTTTCTTTAGATTAAAAACAATTCTCAAACATTTATTGGTTACCACTGTAACGCATAAAATCCAACTAAAAACAGAATCAATATAATCCCTGTGTTCGACCTCGGACTCACCGAGAACACCTATTCCTTTGCTTATACTTGGGTAAAGGATAGGAAAACTTGACAAGACCACCAACGCATAGTAATAGAACGCATAACATGTTCAAAGCATGACATGTTGAACGCATAAACACATCATTTAGCACTTTGCATTAGGCTAATTCACACGTACAAAATAATCACAACACGCCGTATGCATGTGAGCCCGGGCAACACTCGACTGCCCGCGCCCTTGCTTGCAATGAAGCAGGGGTGCAGAGTCATCTAGCGAGGCCGAGCACGCAACACCATGCGCGATCTTTCAATTTTGTTTCGGGGCGAGCCCTTCCATCAAACGGGGAGCGATCGCAGGCCATCTCGTCTCGTAAGAGGCAAGCCCGCCTAAACTCCACAAGCAACCACGTGCGAGCATCGTCCAAGCAAGCCCATCCTTCCAACCCGACTAGACATCCACACTCTCTCTCCCCGCCCGACGTAGGGGCGTGGGTGTACATTTGTTCGGGTCAGCGTCAATTCGGCGGGGAGGGTGGCTGCGGCACCTAGCTCCGCACTGCTCGACACGTTGCCCACGTCGAGGATCCGCGCGCTCGTGGCGCCTCTTCCCCCCAACGCGAGCACTCGCCTCACAGCATCGTCAACATTGCCGCCCCCACCCTTGGGTCCTTGGCCGCGCCCGAGCCCTAAGAATGCCAGACGCCCGAAGGCAGTGCGGCTCCCTTGGAACCTAGGCGCATCCCTCGGAGCGGAGGTTGCACGGGAGACAAGCAACAACACAACATCATGCGCCAGGCAAGGCTCACGTCGGCCACCCAAAGGCACCCGTCCCCGCCCAACCAAGCACAATCCGCCGTGCCGCCACCCGCCATCAACCGATCCTCCAACCACCTCCACACCCCAAGCATATGCTCCGCCATGGGCAGAGCATTGTGCTTGGAGTGGGGAGATGGCCACATAGGGGTACCCCCACGCCCCACCCATGCAGGCAGGTCGCCCCCCTATATAGTACATTCTGAACATTTTTTGGCCTGACAAGCTTGCATATGACATATGCCGAACGGTCACTCGCTAAAAAATATCAAGTTTTAGATTTCTTTTTGACATGGAAATGATTGGGATATGTTTGGGACATTCAAATGAGTCTATAAAACAAGTTTCAAAATTTTTCAAGCAACCAATAACTTTTTATGAATTTTTTATTATTAAATATTAAAATAAATTAAAAAAAATACCTAAAGGTGGCAATAAATTCTGATTTCTTGTGGGCATCATTTGTTTATGTTTCTTAGTTTGTAAAAAAAAATTCAAGGCAATCCGAACATTGGGAGATAGATTTCACATTTCATGGGTGGTTGGTGTCATGACACACCGAAGGTGGGTGTCATGACACACAGAAGGTGGGTGTCATGGTACACACATGGTGGTTGTCCCAAGTCTTACTTACATTGTTTCATGTTGTGAACTTGATTGATCTATTGTTGGGACATTCAAATTAGTCTATGAAGAAACTTCCATAACTATTCAACAAACAAATATTGCTTTATAAATATATTGATATTAAATGTTAAATAACTTCAATAAATTAGCTATCGTGGGCAAGAAATTCATTTATTTGTTGGACATCATTGTTTTATGTTTATGAGTTCGTAAAAAAATTCAAAACAATCTGAGCAATGTGGGCATGGCAGGCGCACAGGGTGGACATGGCTTGCTAATGCATACAGAGCGTAGGCTTGCTTGTAGGCATGGCAAGCGCATAGGGTGGGCGTGGCAGGCGCACAGGGTGGGCATGGTAGGCGCATAGGGTGGGCATGGCAGGCGCACAGGGTGGGCATGACTTGCTAATGTATACAGAGCGTAGGCTTGCTTGTAGGCATGGTGTCACAATCGCTTACTTTAAGATACGGGACAGGCGATTGTGCGGCACTGCTCTAACCCGGCGAGCAAGTCAGCCGTACAAAAATCGTGGGTCGCGGGCAAACTCGGGGTATGATGTAGCCTCTACTCACGTTTCGAGAGAAAATGGTTTTATAAAACGAGAGAGAGGGAAAGCTTTGAAAACATCATACAATAAAGCATTGAGGACTGGCAATTGCAAGAAAGCTTGTTTGCAAAGAGTACAACAATACTTGGTCGGGGAGTCAACTAGTGGGGGTCCCCTATAGTACATTCTAAGCAAAAACTAGTCTGCCAGCCTTGCATATGAAAACTGGCGAAACGTCACTCAAAAGGAAAACAACATGAAAATGAAAACAACTTTCTAAGCTACTTACAAGACATGAATATAAGGTGGTTGAGGGTGGTTTGGGCATGCGGCCATAGGCAAACACTCCCTGGACAAGCATGCTCAAGACACATGGCAGGCGGCCAGGGTGGGCATGGCAGGCGGCCAGGGTGGGCATGGCAGGCGGCCAGGGTGGGCATGGCAGGCGCACAGGATGGGCATTGCAGGCGTCCAGGGTGCGCATGGCAGGCGCCCAGGGTGGGCATGCCAAGCGCACAGGGTGGGCATGGCAGGCGTCTAGGGTGCGTATGGCAGGCGCCCAGGGTGGCGCCAAAAACTTGTTGTGGTATTTTGTATGTGTAAATTATCCTAACGCAAAGTGCTAAATGATGTGTTTATGCGTTCAACATGTCATGCTTTGAACATGCTATGCGTTCTATTACTATGCGTTGGTGGTCTTGTCAAGTTTTCCTATCCTTTACCCAAGTATAAGCAAAGGAATAGGTGTTCTCGGTGAGTC